>CAUYQG010091334.1:0-26816 GCA_963574415.1 Tarsius wallacei | reverse complement strand
CGGGCTCGGTGGCTCAGCCTGTAATCCCGCGCCTTTGGGAGGCTGAGGTGAGTGGATTACCTGAGCCCGTGGGTTCGAGATCCGCCTGGGCAGGCGAGACCTCATCTCTAAAATACATCAAATATTAGCCGGGCGTGGTAGCGTGCGCCTGTAGTTCCAGCTACTCGGAAGGCTGAGGCAGAAGGATCGCCGGAGCCCAGCAGATCGAGGCTGCGGTGGCCGGGAGCGGACACTGCACGCCAGTCTGGGCGACAGAGTGAGACTCCAACTAAAAAAAAAAACCCAAAAAAACAAACAAAAAAAAGTGACCTGGAATGAATCATTTAGCAAGGAAACTGAAAATAAGAACTTTACTTTTTTCTTGTATAAGAGGAAATCTTCTGCCTGCCTCTTATGTTTCTGTACTAAATGACACCACAGAGACAACAAACAAATTTGTATCTGAAAATATCTGTACTGGACAGAAAGGTAAGGGCTGTGGATTGTTTTGAAGAGGTGAGGCTGGCCTGAAGAAAAGGTAGAATGACAGCTTGTGATTTGAGGACCTCTGAGCAAACAGTTCAACTAATAATTATGTTTAAGATCTCTATAAATACTGCCATTTTATAATTCTTTGAAAGTGCCTTATCCTAAAATATTTCTCCACCTATCACTATAGAGAAAAACCCATTTATGTCTTTAAGTCTTAAAGTTAGTTAAGCTGTAGACACGCAGAAGGCTGAGATAGGCACTACCATGCCTGGCATGGATGTCTAAGAGACCTGAACCTGGAAGAAGGCAATTCCAGAAGAGAAGTGAGTCTGTGACAATACATACACATTGTGCCTACCTCAGTTTTCAGTGCCAACCTTAAGGATAGACCCTTGTGGAACAGTCTGAAATAATCCAAAAGAAGTGAGACTGTCCTGTACTTGGAGAATCAGATGCTGTATGTCATTACTGTTAATACATAATCAATTCTTAAACTGAAAAGAAACAAAATGAATTATACTGGCAAAGAAGTTATTTCTCCAAATAATAAATTATTTGTTATTTTGAAAAATAATTAACCTTTTGAAAGAGCTAAATACTATCTCAGAGAATTTTTATAAGTAATTGTCTTTTTATATTAAGAAGGAAACCCAACTAATGTTTTGCCATCTGTGTCTGCCATGAGATAGTACTTTTCCAAACATTCTATATTGAAAGAAACCAGGATTTGGCAACAAGAATTTTAGCTAGTTTTCTTTGTGCATTTCTTAAGCTACTCAGGAACACCATATTTAGCAACATCAGATACTTTATTATTGTGGTATTAAAGAATGGGAAGAATTCATAATTTTCACACTAATCGTTTTTTAAAAGGCCAGATTGAAAAACATACAGTATAAATAAATGTAGTATACAGACAATTTAACTTCACAACATAGAGGAGGAAATTTTATTAGGTAAAAGCAATGGATTAAAAAAAGTAACAAACTCAGTAATTCCATTTTATATTATACACAGAAAATAGTCACATTATATAATGCATTTATACCATTTATAATTATTGTAATTCATTACATTTGTCATTCATACAGTCAAAATGTAAGCCATTTTTCTTTCATAAATTTAATGCCACCAATCAATCAAAAATTATTTGTTGAGTCATTACTATATTGATCTGGCACCTTACATTATTGGTACTAGTCTTTTCTGTTTCCTACTTACTTGTGCATGTCTGCAATTCTATATGCTTTCTCATATTTTCAAAAGAGATTAACTCAAGTGTTCTTTAGACTCTAATACTTCCCTAGGCTTATTCGTTTTCTCTTAAAGCAGCTGAATTCACACGTATTTAAACTCTTTAGTGGATTTCCTCTTCTTCCTTCCCTCCCATCCCCCCATCCACATTGTAATTAACTCTGACTTTCAGTTAGTCTAGTTATTCGAACGAATATTCAGGTTATCATCCTACTTTGTAGGTAGGGTTTTTAAATGGCATAACTTCTGCATATACTATTAAGTATACTCTAAGAACTGAAATTTAATTACTTCTGAATGTAATTCATTGTACCTTTCAAATATAAAGTACTCTAAGATCTCTGTGCAACTTCTTATTAAAGCATTTGAAGAAATTCTCATAAAAATAAATATGTAAGCACTTCTGAAAATATATGACATCTTGATATTGGACAAGAAACAGTGATAATAATAAGGAATTGGGTACATAATTAACCAGAAGTAAATATACAAGTATATTCACAGTAACAAGTACTTTGGCTATAAGACTCATATGGTAATAAATGTGTATGTGCATATGTTTATAAAACAAAGCATTTGTAGCCAGGTTAAAATCTCACCAAATATTTAACTTCTCCATGAAAGGTTTTTAAAAACATTTTAACTATGGTTTCATTCAATACTTAGTTAAGTGTTATCTAGAAATTTGAAAGCTGAGAAGCATGGCATTATACATTAATATTGAGAATAAATGTTTAACAGAAATTAATTCTGCTGTATTAGGTTATATTGCTAAGTTCCGAAGAAAATAATGCACCTGTAGTTTGTGAAAAGCTGCCACTATTGAGGCAATACCAGTTCTGTTTTTCCTTCACATTAACGGATTTAAAAGAGAGCTTTATTAATATTAATAATCAAATATGAGACTGAAATACACAGTAGAGAGGAAGGGCAAGTGTTATATTACAGTGAGTAATGACTAGACTATCTTAAAATGTTGACCTTAAAATTTTTTTCTCTGTACCCATTTATTCTTACACTCTAAACTACACATTTTTGGATGTAACTTTTAAAATTGCCTAACTACATTTCATAATATATGAGCTATATCTCTAGTTATTTTAAGTTTAGAATTATATATGTTTATACAGATTTGTGATTATCTCTTTATAATGTATCTATAGTAGCCTAGCAAGCCCTGTTATTTTAGAAAGGATTCTTGAAGATAATTAGCATGTCAAGTTTCATTTTAGTGTAGCTTTAACCATTGATGTCATATGAATTTTCTAGTTACTTTTCTGTAGTATATTTTCCACAAATATTAGGAGAGTCACCATGAATCAATTTTGTTATGACAAAGTGATTCCAAAGTGATCTTTATTGAGTTTTCTTGGATCTTTGCAACTGGAACTTTTGGGGTTGATGAAGTTTGTCAGGAAGATAGAAAGATGGTGCCACTTCAGATCTGCTATTCCTGGGTCTGCACTTAAAGATTATCTGTTGAAGATTGATTCTTCCCCATGTCCTCGCCAATTCAGATCTCACTTCTCCACAGGTTTAGAAGGCCCTATTTCACCACTGCCACACAGAAAAAGACAAAACTCAAGAAAAATAATATCAAGTTGACTGCTCTACAAGATACAGCACAATTCTTAGGTCAGAATTTCTTGGCTTTTGGCATTTGGTCAGCACACTGTTAGCAGAAGGGGAACACAAGCATAGCTCCTAGAACTGAAACTTAATTACTTCTGAACGTAACTCATTGTACCTTTCAAATGTAAATTCTCTTATTACTGATATAATTCTTCAGCTATGGGGGAAGCTAGAATCTGTAGGACACATAAATATGTAACATAAAAAAAGACAGGAGTCAGAAAGGTAGAGGAAAGTAGGGAGGAAGGAAGCAGTTAAGGTTAAGAATTGTTTTTCTTCAAATAAAGTAATTTACAACGTACTTTAACTTGTTAATGGCAAATCTCTGAAACATAGATCTACCAGATTTTAAAGTTCATGTTCTTTTTCCATCTTCGGCCACTCTGCAAATGAAAATGAGGTACACACACACACACACACACACACACACACACACACGAAGACAAGGGGTTTTCCTAGGTTAATAGCCCTTCTAACCTGTCCTGGTGATTCTGGGTAGAATTATATATTTTTTGCAGCAATGCTTTGCCCTAATAGTAATGATCCTTAATTTTTAAATTTTTTTTAATTTTAAAAAATAAAATAAATAGTCTCTTAAAATGTTTTCCCCACAACAGAGAATATAAACATTTGAAAGAAAAGATGGCTTTCATAATCTGGATGCTTAGAATTAATGTTTCTATCATCTAAAAATGAGCTCTGCTGACTCTTAGCAATTGGTGTAAGTAGAATAAAAACAACATAGTAACTTTCTAAGTAAGTGGGAGCTTTATAGGCTGTATACTTAACTCTATTCCTTTCTCAAATAGAGTAGCACAGAGAACTGTGTAAATTTTCTCATAAAAATTTATTAATATTCTTGACTCTGAAATGCAATCATGTCTTTTAAATTTTTGTCATCCTTTGACCTAGACTTTCCTGTGATTTCTCGCTGAGCACAAAGGTGATAGGTATAGGTACATTGATTGATACATTCAATTCAGAGCCAATTATTTAATTGTAATCTTCATACCTTTTTTTTTTTGGTCAGCAAATGAGTAATGAGAAATAATGGCTTTCCGCCCCCTAGTGATCTGTGGTGGATTTTGATAGACTGATGTGTCACTTATTAAATGCTTTTGTACCATGAGTAAAAAAAAAAAAAAAAAAAAAGGATGAACAATTCTGACACTATTGATTGACCTCAATAATTTGGTTCTCCTGAATATAGTAAGAGAACAACTTAAATAGGATTTAAGCTTCTCTATGCTAAATTCAGTTATATATGTAAATATGTGCATATAGATGTTAAGTGATATTAAATTGGTTGAAAGTTAGCTTGCCTATATAAGCCGCTATTGTCATTTAGTTTATATATACTGCTTAGATGGTTATATAGACAGTGTCCTTGGAATCTTCACTACCTCATTCCTGTTCTCTTTGAGAAGTAACCTTTGGCAGATGGTAGCCAGATCATTAAAGTATTAGGTTTACCACAGTAGTATATAAATCAGGTGGTAGATACAAAGTTAAAATAGTATTACCTTCAGGGGAACTGTTTTCCTTAAATTATTAAATAACTGGTTTTTTTTTTAAGTTTGCTGCTATGTTGGGGGGTTATGTGTGTGTGTGTGTGTGTGTGTGTGTGTGGGTGTGTATATATATATATATATATATTTTTTTTTTTATGAGTAAGACTGTTTACCCTAGAGATCCATGAATATTTTGGGAACCTGAATTATAAGTGGCTAAAATAAGCAACTTTTGTTTTTAAGCAAACTTAGATTGGTCTAGAAATCTTAATCAAAACAATCACAAGATGACAATTAGGGGCATCTTTTGTTAGCCAAATGATGAATTTCTTTTTTTAAAAAAACATGTTTATTATACGAATCTTTAAACCCATATTTGGCTCCTTTCTTGGCTATTTTTAAAAGGTACAGGATATGTATGTAATAGAATTTCTTATCCATATTATCTGTTAAGGAGAAAAGAAGCAACTGGTTATTGTTATCCTTTTTCTTAGGAACATTTATTTTCAAATGATTTGATTCCTTCAAGTCATCAGTCTCATAATCAGTAAAAGGAAATGAAGATTGGTGGGAGAGATTAAAACATAAAGGATAGGAATAGGGGAAATAAAGGTCGGAAAAGTCACAGACATAAGAATGTGGAAGTTGAATTCAAATTAATTTTTTATTTTTTGAGTTGGAGTCTCACTCTGTTGCCCAGGCTGGAGTGCAGTGGCACAATCATGGCCACCACAGCCTCGACCTGCTGGGCTCAGATCCTTCCACCTCAGCCTTTCAAGTAGCTGGAACTACAGGAATGTGCCACCACGCCCAGCTAATTTTTCTTGATTTATTGTAGAGATGAGGTCTCACCAAGTTGCCCAGGCTGGTCTCGAACCCTGGGTTCAGGCAATCCTCTCACCTCTGCCTCCCAAAGTGCTGGGATTACAGGTGTGAGCCACCACACCCGGCTCAAATTAATTTTTAATTGAGCACCTACTATGGGCCCCAAAAAATGGCTGATAATACCACTAAATGTTTTAAATGAAAGAAAATCAAAACATATTACAGCACTTAGTATTTATTTCTACATCATTCTGAATGAACCATTTAAATAAAAAGTTTTGCTTTCCACTCACATGCTTTTACATTACTCAACATGGGTACCCACAATGACCAGCCGCCTTACCAGCACAGCAGACGACAGATGGACAAGGAGCACATTCTCACAGGAACTTTTTATCACATGTGTTCCTAGGCTGAAAATTCCCTTCTCTGTACTTCTTGGTAGATGCAGTATGTAGGTTAGTGGTTAAGTACAAGAATGTAGAAGTCAGCTCTAATAAATAAATGACGTAGGAAAAAATAATCCCTTTGAACCTCAGTCCACCATCTGGAAAATTAGTATGATACTTACCACATAAGACTGTGAGGGTTAATTACATTTATGTATGTAGAGCACTTAGCAGAGTATAGAGAGTGCTAAATAAATGCATGCTGGCATTATTAAGTGGATGGATGAATCATGGGTTTCCAAATATGGGATGCAACCTCAAGTTCTTAACATCAAATATAACTCTATTTGCTTCTGTTCCCTGGCATGCGTGCTATCATCCCCAGTTGACTGCACTTTAGGCATAAAGGGTACAGGAGGAATTCTACAAGGATTTGTTCCCCTAGAACTTTTTGGTACCTGCAGTCCTAGTTGTTAAAACGTGAAGAGCACTGGCATTTATTCCTGAAAAGCATTTGTTACAAAAGGATTTGGGGTGGGTGAGGAAAGTTGAGGCACTGATCAAAATAGATTAATGGCACAAAAAAAAAAGAAAGAAAAATGAAAAAGACTTTAAATTTTAATTTAGGATTAAAGTGAGCACCTACTATGGGCCCCCCCAAAATGGGGATTAAAACCCAGTTAAAATTAGGTATACCAGATTTCTTTGTTCTTAACTATGTGTGCACATACACATTCAGGTTTTTTTATTTTAGTACTGAAATGCCTTTTCATTAACAGTGACACATTTTATGTTTAGTTTAAATATTACAACTGTTACACTGGTTTGGAGGAGAATTTTCCAGAGAGCTATTAAATATAGAAATTTCTTAACTATTGATATAGAGGAATGGGTGTTGTTTAACCAATGAGAACATTGCCAGCTACCACCAGTCTACTTTTTTACAATAGTATCTCAATTATTTATTTATTTTATGGTTCATAAAATTAACTCCATTAGGCATTCTATAATTATAATCAAATTATTTTAATCCCTATTCATCTCACCTATAATTTTCAAATCTGTTGATTGATTGGTATTGTTTTTATGTCCTGTTCATATTTGTTAACTACAGTAAAATGTGGTTTTTCATGTCTATTATGTTTCCTTTTAATTAGTGTTCTGACTGTCCTAGCAAACTGTCCTTATTCTAATTATTTTATTTTTATAACTAGCCCCTCTGGAATCCTTTCTTCTAATTGGATTGTCTGTACTCAAACTGTAATTACTTTACACATTAAACATTTGCCATATACCATTTTACTCATGTGGGTCATTTCTGTATTTTTGTTTTGTTTTTTTTAGCGAGGGGAAGGTGGGTCTCACTTGGTTGTCCAAGCTGGAGTACAATGGCACGATCAGCTCACTGCAGTCTGAAACTCAGTTTCAAGCAATCCTCCTGCCTCAGTCTCCCTAGTAGCTGGGACTATAGGTGCTAACTACTGTGCCTGGCCTTTCTGAATATTTTTACTTTAAAAACATGGGAGAGATTAAAACAAATTTCTGGGTCCTAATAAATACACTGCTGCCTTTGTTGTGCTTTGTTAACCTCTGAGATCTTTAGTCCTATTTTCCCAACGAATTATAGAACATCCAAGTTGCACTGTACTGTAACTGAGCCTGCTAACCCATTCCTCCAGGTTTTCTTGCTGTTTAGAACAAATGGGCCTTTACGCAAAGGGGGCTCATTGTGTTTGCGAGACAGGAAGAGAACTTGATTCTGCTATGTCCATCGAGACTTTCCTTTCATTTTTAGATCTGGAGCCTAAACGCCTAAATTAGAAAGGCAGGTGAGCTGGCAGCATCTACAGTTGTGATTCCTGCACAGCCCGGGGGAGGGGCAAGAGGTCAAGGGGCTCCAGCTCCAGAGCTCTACGCTGGTGAGGAGACTTGGAGAGAGGTGTGGGGTCGTTTTCATTCTCCCTAATTTTAAAAGGCAAGTAGCCTTCCGGTGAACTTTCTGCCTTGATAAGGAAATCACACATTCCACTTAAAAGCCCGTGCTGGCGCATAGCTAGTTCCAAAGCAAAAAGCTGTGTCCTATGTAATATGAAACTCAGAAAAAACATTCTGAGGGTGGTGGCTTTCTAAAACTATAAACATCTCATGTAACGTCAGAGATCTTGTTTAACGTTTACACATTTGCTTGCTAATTGCTGGCTGTTTGTACTTGTCGAAACACCTCAAATCCCCCTCCTCACGAACTAGATCATCCTTTCTTCAGAGGGGCGGTAGGATTTAGAAAAAGTCCTGTTCTTGAATGATGGGAAAGCTGCTGAGACAGAAGTTTGGATGAGGGTCATGGAAAAAGTGATCCTAAAGGAAATGATGTCCACTAGGACACTGGGGTATCTCCTCTCTTTACACTACTCTCCGACTGTCTCTGGGTTAGAGGACTTTTATCAGGTTCCTAGAGTAAGGCATATACCATATTTCATTTTAAGTTGCATTTCAGATTTAATTACTTGATAAACTTTTGTATTCGAGACCCAGATGAATCACTTTTCCTGCTTTTGCTGCCAACTATGCAGCTTTTCGTTTTTGTGTGTGCACCCCCCGCCCCCATTACTTCAATTCTGCCCTGGCTCCGGTGCTGCTTCTATCCTCACTCAACATTTCATCACAGCCCATAGATCTCTGAGCTCACACTGTGCTCTAATGCTTTCAGCCGAAGCTTTACTAGCCTAGATGTCTCTCAGTCCTCTTTATGCAAATTATAGACAAAAGTATGATTTTCATATCTTAAAAATATGATGTGCCCAAAAAGAGCAATGCTATTAAATTACTGTTCATAATCACAAAATTATATTTTTAAATATGGGAGTTAATTAAAATCTCTTTCATTAGGAAAAGGGTATTACACTGCAAGTAATTCACATTTAAAGGCATTCTATTCAAGAGATGTGTTTATTGGTGGGTCAGTTTTGTCAGTGTTTTAATTCACATGTAATTGATGTAGATCCTATGTCAGCAGCAACTACCAGTCATACTACTTTAACTGAAAAATAATAAACTGTTTCCATGTATATGCTCTGAGACTGTTTTATAACCCTCAAGTTTTGTATTCCTTTACAGAAAATATAAACATGGTGATAAGCTGCAATTTGCCACAACACATTTTCTCCAAATCTTAGATAGTATAAAACACAAGACATTTTTTGTGCACTCTGCTTTTATAGAACAACCAGATTTATCATTGATTTCTTTATTTTATTAGATTTATCAGTATACATGGTAGCTTTCTCAAATCTCAAGGTTCCAAAAGTATGTAATTTTAAAGGTGAAGAATCATTTTCCTTTAGATGCCTTATGTCTAGAGAACTATTAAAGTCTATTTATAAACAAAAATAACTGATAAACTAACACACTTTAGAAATCAGAATATTTTAAATTAAAATATTTTAATGAATACAAGATATATGTCTTTTTAATTAACTATCATAGTTAAATTTAATATCACAAAACAAAATGGCTTATGCCCACTAATTTTTCAAGTGGGGTAAAGTCATTGGGATTTACACTTAATATAAGTTTTAAATGTGATTATTAAATGATAATATTTTATCAATTATAGGAAATATTCATTTATAAGAATTTCCTCAGGTCTGTCAATCTTTTTAGGCCAAGTTTGAGCCCATGTCAACCTTAAAGGTTAGATTCAGTGCACCTAACTTGCCTAATAACCTTGTCAATTTAAGACTATGGATTTCACTAATAAGGGGGAAAAAAACAACAGCTAACTCACTGTTAAAAAAAAAAAACAACTAAAAGTGAATGAGATAGCGCCAAATAATTAAAGAATTCTAAAAATATAGAGTTGGAATGGCCAATGGTGTTGGGTTTTAAAGTTCACAGGATAACCTTAAAAAAAAAAAAAAAAAGACATAGAAATAGTGAAGTCATCACCTTATTGATAAAAAACTAAATTTTAATAGTCACTGAAGGGGTAACAACCACTTGTAGTCTACATTTAAAAGTAATTTTAATCAGAGCTAAGAAAAACTAAAAACAAAGAATTCTATTAAGAAACAACAAAAATGATAAACATTTAACGCCTAAAATATAGATACTTAAAGATCCTAAACAAAAATATTAAAGGTAAGAGGGCCTTGAGATTTTTTCCAACAATTCATCTTATAAAATCAATTCCTAAATAGCTCATTTCCTTTGCTTTGGTGTTTTATCTGCTATCAACTAAACATTAGCACAGTAGAAAATCACTTAGGTTCTTTTCAAATGCTTGGCATTATAATGTGATCTCATATCTTTCCTCAAATTAAATTTTGCTCCACATATTCCACAAGTATACAGATGAACATCCATGTGCTGCTCCAATTGTTCATTATTTGGGAATATCTGAAAGCAGACCTGGCATATAGTCTCACCAGCAGATAAATGAGAAATCATATGCCGTACATGGTCATGTTTTCTGAAGTTTCCTTGATCACAAATGGAACAGACATACCTGGCCATGCCTTTGTGCATATCATTGTGCAGTCGCAACTGACGTTCTCTTAAAAACTGCTTTCCACATGTTTGACAGACAAACTGTTTTTCCTTAGTATGAACAGTATAGTGTTCTCTTAAGTGACACCGCTGATAAAATCCTTTTCCACACAGATTACAAAAATGCTTTCGTCTGTGATCTCTTTCATTTTCTTCCATGATGGCACTCTTAAACATCTCTTGATCTAGGCAGCTAGACATATGCTCAACCACTAGATTTTCAGTTTCAAAACGCTGGCCACAATTAGGACATCTAAAAGGACAGGCAGAATGTTTAAATAACTGCTTTTTTGGGATACTGTTTATCGGGTAATGATTGTCCCTGAAATCATCCAACATCTCAACGAACATATCTCTTATTTCAGACTGCTCATCAGGATTCTCTTCCATGTCCATTTTCTCCTCGGTGTTTCCTAACCCATTCATGGTCAGATCTTGGGGCTCCCCACACCTCTGGGCATGTTCCTGCAACTGCCTGCCCTTGACAAGTATCTGTCCACATTTACCACATGCACAGATGTTTTCAATGTGTTTAGCTAAGTAATGCGATGACAGGTCCTCCTCAGTGATCGTGAGCCCACACAGCTCGCAGGATGCATTTTCAGTATCCTCTTGTACTGGGCTGCTGTTGTCAGGGGGCCTCATATTTTCTAAGCCACCCCTTTCATCAGCAGTTATTGACATCCGAGGTTTTAGAGTTTTCCTACCACTTTTTTTAATGCTGACATCCTCTTCAACGTAGTATCTATAAAATGGCTCTTCGGGTTCATCTTCCAGTTCATCATTGTCAGTGGACTCATTACAATCTTTATCAGCAACTTTAATAATGTTAAAGTCCTTCAGTTCATCTGTAGGGATGTCTTCTGGCTCCATCTTGATGATGATCCTTTTCCTCTCAGCGGCTCTGCTTTTTTCTTCACCAGCCATTTCTGACTCCATTGTGCTACTTTTTCTGCTTCCAGTGGTTGAAGTTGAATCATCAGCAGCCTGGCTTGTGTCTCCTCTGTATTTGTCTGTCTGTGCAGAAAATGCTTTTGAAGAATCTTTTTCACCAAATTCAGCTTTGATGTTGCTGTCTTTTCCATCTCTAACATCTACGATTCTGTGGTAAGATCTTGTGTTTTGGTATGAATGTCTGTTTGTACAGGTTAGCACATGCTCATCTAGTAACTTTTCACAGCTAAAGCCAAATCCACAGCTGTCACAGGTAAAACTCCGTCCGAAGCGTCGCGACACACGTTCTTTTGGAGTAGATAATTTGGACACAGAACTTTTTTTACATACATCAAATAGTGGTTCAGGAAAATTACCTAATTGTAAAGACTCTTCATCAGGCTCTCTATTATGTGGTGTGTTCACTGTTGAACTTGGCTCTGCACACCACCTGTTGGCTTCACTGCCATTTCTAGCCACAGTATCTTCATACATTCTTACCCCAAATATCATTTTGCTGTTCTGTTTGCTAGAAGCAGAAGAGGAACATTTTGAACTTGAACAATCTGCGTCCTGTATGTCTTCTAAGCAGTCGGGAACATTGTACAGCTGTAAGTAGTTCATCGCCACTTTAAACTGCTCAAAACTGGAGGGAGCTGTCATAATTTTTCCTAAATACATAAATTGCAAAATAAGATCAAAACACTCTGCGCTGATTTTCATGTTGCTGAGATTCAGTTGTGCAGTACTGTGCTGATGGTTCATGAAAAACATTCTAAAATAGGAGCTACAGGCAGCTAGAACGGCTTTGTGTGCTTGAAAGTAAATGTCATCGATTGCAATACAACAGTCACAGAGAAAACCCCATTCTCTTTGGTTATTTAGCTGCTGAAGGACATAGCTGCTGTGGCTGGGCTTTGCCATCTTCTATGAATTAGAGACCTATGTAAGACAAGAAATATTAAAGTCAGACAAGGTATCAAAAGCACTTGAGAAAAAACTAATTTTTATCATGGCTTGTGAACAAGTGTGGCTGCTATTACAATCAAGATATGAATAGCTTTCCATTCTACTGTAGCAAAACAAATGTATATCCAAACCATTTTTTAAATTTGAAGATGAAAATGCCCAGTCATCTATTCACATTTTTCATATTAAACGAAGACATCAAAAGCAAAAGCCATAATTTTTATTTCATTACAACTCTGGGGGGGGGGGATGTACACTAATTTGAAAGGAAAAAAAGACATTAATTAAAAATAATTAAAGAATACGATGAAAGTAAATAAAACAGCAACTTAAACTGAAAGTGAACAACTAGATTGTAAAGTATTATAGTGGCTCACGCCTATAATCTCAGCACTTTGGGAGGCTAAGGTGAGAAGACTGCCTGAGCTCATGGGTTCAAGACCAGCCTGGGCAACTTGCAAGACCTAATCTCTACAATAAATCAAGAAAAATTAGCCAGGAACAGTGGCTTATGCCTGTAGTTCCAGCTACCTGGAAGGCTGAAGTGGAAGGATCTGAGCCTAGCAGGTCGAGGCTGCGGTGGCCATGAGCGTGCCACTGCACTCCAGCCTGGGCAACAGGGTGAGACTCTAACTCAAAAAAAAAAAAAGAGTCATTATCAGGCCAGGTGCAGTAGCTCAAGCCTGGAATCCCAGCACTTTGGGAGTCCGAAGCAAGAGGATTGCCTGAGCCCAGGGGTTTGAAGCCAGCCTGGGCAACTTGGTGAGCCCTCTTCTCGACAATAAAAAAAAATTAGCTGGGCGTGGTGGCACATGCCTGTAGTTCCAGCTACTTGGAAGGCTGAGGCAGAAGGATCACCTGAGCCCGGCAGGTCGAGGTTGCAGTGGCCATGAGTATGCCACTGCACTCCAGCCTGGGTGACAGATACCCTGACTCAAAAATAAATAAATAAATAAAAAGAGTCATTACCTTTTGGATACACATACTGAATTATTTACAGGTGAAATGATATACCTGAGATATGCTTCAAAATAAATGAGTATGTCGGAGCTATAGATGATACAAAACAATACAAAATTGGCCATATGTTAATACTATTAAAGCTAGGAATAAGTATAATTCTGTTCTTCTATGTGTTTGAAATTTTCTATTAAAAAATAGTTTAAACAACCTTATTAGATTATATAGAAATATCGCCAAACAAATAAGTTTGATCAACGCCTTTCTCTTTCCTTCGATTACTGGTGAAGCAATAATGCTATAGAGTTAGAATATGTCTCATATCATTTGTCATGCACTTTAGGGCATAAAGAAGCAGTGGGTTTATTTAGGAATGCCCTCAGTATGAATTTTTCTTCAATGTCCTTAATTGTTAAAAAAATACACAAAAGTAACACATGCTCAGTGCAAAAAATTCAAGCATAGATGTGTATATAGCCAGTCTAGGCAACATAGCGAGACCTCATCTCAAAAAATTAAAAGCAATTAGCTGGGCATGGTGGTGCGTGACTATACTCCCATTTACTTGGGAGGCTGAGGCAGAAGGATCCTCTGTGCTCAGAATTTAGAAGCTAACTACAGCGAGCCGCGATCATGCCACTTTACTCCAGCCCAGGTGACAGAGTAAATCCCCAACACAGAAAAATAAAGAGTATAAAATAAAAACACAGCCAGGTTCGGTGGCTCAGCCTGTAATCCTGTGCTTTGGGAGGCCGAGATGAGTGAATTGCCTGAGCCCGCGGGTTCGAGACTCGCCTGGGCAACTTGGCGAAACCTCATCTCTACAATAAATCAAAAAATCAGCCGGGCGTGGTAGCACGTGCCTGTAATTCTGGCTGCTCGGAAGGCTGAGGCAGAAGGATCGCCGGAGCCCAGTGGGTCGAGGCTGCGGTGGCCGGGAGCGGCCACTGCACTCCAGTCTGGGCGTCAGAGTGAGACTCCGACTCAAAAAAATAAAAAAATAAAAACACACCTCAAGTCATATAACTCTTCTCAGAGGTAGCCCCTCCAAACACTCTGGATTATATACCTTCAGATATATACTATGTCTATACACATACGTACACTGTCAGCATATAGAGTTCCTACTATGTGCCAGCACATAGTTTTGCTTTTGCTGTTTTTTAACCTAAATGATATGTGTGTGTGTGTGTGTGTGTGTGTATCTTTCAACAACTAGTTTTCTTCATTTAACATTTGTAGACATTACAAGGATTTTTAATGTAGGGAATTGACTTTGGCTACAGAAGAAGAGAGGAAAATATTAAAAGTACTATTAGTCCTAGTTATTATAAGCTAAAATAAGATCTAATTTTAGCCTCGATTTTTAATCTGCATATATAATGCTTCAGAATCTATCTTCTATTTAAAAGCAAGTTCCTAAGCAATTGGCCTGAACTTAAAAAGAACATTTAACAAGCTGTTCAGAGAAATCAAATGTTCACTCTTTGGTCCAAAAACTTAAGGCCTGTAGCAGTAACAAAGAGATCTAAGTTTACTTACTTCTACTTGCTTTGTATCTGCTGCACACAGATCAGATATGGATCACATACCTCTTTTCTCCCACCACCTACAGGCCCATTTTGCTCCAAGACATACAGTTCCCTAGCCAGAGATGTGGGGCTGGTGACAGGAGGGTGGCACATGATGAGACCTGCTGTTCTTAACATTGTAACCTGTGCCTTTTCTAGAAACCAGATCAGGTTTCAAATAGGTACGACATTTCAAACCTCTGTAACTCAGATATCTGGACAAAACTGTGAGGAATCCCGTTAAGCATGTACCTACACACAAAAAAGCAATGTATGCACAAAGATAGTCCCCAGTGTGTTACTTATAATTTCAATGCCTGGGAAAAAAGGAGTTGTTAACTAAACTAAGGTAAATCTCCCTAAAACTCACTGTCCTGTGCCCTTTAAAAATTATATTTGGCCAGGTGCGGTGGCTCACACCTATATTCCCAGCACTTCGGTGGTGTGTGCCTGTGGTTCCAGCTGCTTGGAAGGTTAAGACAGAAGGATCGCCTGAGCCCAGCAGGTCAAGGCTGCAGTGGCCGTGAGCATGCCACTGCACTCTAGTCTGGCCGATGGAGTGAGACTCCGACTAAAAAAAAGAAATTAATAGTGGCATTGTCCTGGTAGCGATGCTTATTTAAGCATCAGTAGGTAAGTTTGACTAGGTAACCTTAAAAATGTTATTTTCTTCCAAATAACAGTCCATTAGAAAGCCAGCAGTTAATCTACACAAACTTTCAAGTATTAAATAGTCCATGCTTGAAATAATGACATAAAGAACTTAAAGTTCCAAGGACCCTTTCTCATCTATATGAAAAGTAGTTTTATGGCCAGCAACCAAATTAATACAACTATTGGACAGGTAGGGTGTCAGATGCCTATAATCCCAGCACCTTGGGAGGCCGAGGCAGGAAGATTGCTTGAACCCAGGAGTTTAAGACCAGACTAGACAACATAGCAAGACCTTGTCTCTACAAAAAAAATTTAAAAATTAACTGGGCGTTGTGGCGTGGGCCTGTAGTCTCAGCTATGCAGAAGGCTGAGGCAAAAGGATCACCTGAGCCTAGGAGGTCGAGGCTACAGTGAGCTGTCTTAGTGCCACTGCACTCCAGCTTGGGAACTGAATGAGAACCTATTCAAAAAAACAACAAACAAAAGCAAAACAAACCCTTCCCCCCAAAAAACAACAGCCAAACTACATAGAAAACCAGCATGATAGACACAACTGTAGCTATAGTCACAATTCAATGAAATGAGTAAAAATACATACTCTTGTGTAAACATAAACGAAACACTAAAACAAATAAGAGCACTTGTAGCATTTTAATGAACATTTATTCATCCAACAAATACTTATTGAGGACCCTTGGCGTACCATGTACTGCATAATACTGAGAATCAGCAAATGCACAGGTGTTCTGTAATCTCAAGGACATATCATTAAGAATTCCTACTTCTCCTAAATCAGTGATTTCATTCAACATGTACTCAGGAAAGTGCCCACTCGACGGAAGAAGGCAAGGCCTCATGCTGTGGTGGTGAGAACAAGCTCAGGGCCAGACAAATCAGGGCATGGATCCCCTGGCTCCATGCAGAACTCCTGTTGTCCCCCAGAGAGCTGAAAGCAGAACAAGTGCTGGGTCTGGGGTTTAATCCTAACACGATGGCCTCTAGGCTGACCTCGAATCGTAATTTAAGCAACATTACTACGCAAACGTCCAAGTTCTGAGTAAAACTGATTTTAGGTAGAGTATCTTTTAATAGGAGTCATTTACACAGACTATTAGCCACCTTGTTCTTGTTACACCACTTTCAGAAAAGCTTTAAGCAAGCTCAATAAACCAAACAAAGTGGTGCAGGGTATAGGCCAGGGAGGGGATCTAAATTCCTGTGAGACTTTTAGCTTATTATCTCTTGGAGATAATTTTTACCTTAAAAATTTGTAGAATGGGCCAGTCACAGTGGCTCAAGCCTATAATCCCAACACTTTGGGAGGCCAAAGTGAAGGGATTGCCTGTGCCCACAGGCTCGAGAACAGCCTGGGCAACTTGGCGAGACCTCGTCTCTACAACAAATCAAAAAGTTAGCCTGGCATGGTAGTGCACGCCTGTAGTTCCAGCTACTTGGAAGGCTGAGGGGAAGGATCGCCTGAGCCAGGAGGTCGACACCTGGGTGGCCGTGAGCATGCCACTGCACTCTAGCCTGGGCGTTGAAATGGGACTCCGACTCAAAAAAAAAAAAAATTGTGGGATGTATTCACTTTTATTAATTAAATAATTTTACTCAAATTCCAAAAGTTTATTCTTTCCAGTTTTTTGACATCCTTAATGCTACCAAAAAAAGCCAGTGAACTGTATGTTATAGTAAAGCTTGTAAAACATTTTAAATAAAAGGACTGTTTATATTTCGGCTGTTCCTGTTTTTATGACTGAAACCTGTGATTGCTTCTGTTTGTGTTACCAGCTGCATCACTGGTAGAATAAGCTTATCGCAGCTAGAAGTCAAGGGCTGAGGCTGACAGCAGAACCTTCAAATGTGAGTCAAGGGTCTTAATGCCTTTGGGGTGAGGATAACCGGCTGTGTACCACCAAGTGTTTCCTCAAGGCTGGAAGGATACCCAGCGTGCAACACTCCTCCAAGAATAAGGAGTTAGGCGATCCAAACATTTTACACTAGATTTTTTAACATTTTAGTTTGAAAGTGTTTACCAGCTCATCTCAAGTTTAAAAACAGCCTCTATTGCCAGGCACAGTGGCACATGCCTGTAATCCCAACACTTTGGGAGGCTGAGGCAAGAGGATTGCTTGAGCCCCAAAGTTTGAGACCATCCTGAACAACATAGCAAGACCTTCTCTCAAAAAACATAAAAAATTAGCCTGGTGTGGTGGCGTACACCTAGAGTCCCAGTTACACAGGAGGCTGAGGCAGGAGGATCGCTAGAGTTCAGGGATTCAAGGCTGCAGTGAGCTAGGATCACTCCACTGTACTCCAGCCCAGGCAACAGAGTGAGACTGTCTCTAAATAAACAAACAAAAATAAAAACTGCCATCAGGCACATTAATCTTATCACAGACTTTTAAAGCTTAGAGGGGTCTAAACTAGCCCAACATTCTTATTTCACAGAAGGCAGCAAATATACAGGGCTGTGAAATAAGCCAGCAGGGTGCAGTTGAGTGTGTTAGAGTGCGTGCTGGGACTACAGAGCAAGGACTCCTGCCCACCCAGACAGTACTAGCACTACAAAGTACCTGCATGGTCCCCTGGGTGTGGCCTTCAGTAACGAGCACCAAACGAGGACTGCGCATACAGGGTTTATGGGCCAGGTGCTAGTGCACCAGTGTCGGTCCCCACCTAAACCCTTGATCTCTAATGTAGGGTCATCCATCTAGTCTTATTCGACAGTGTAATTCCCTACATTACACTGCATAAGCTATTTCAGTACATTTCTCACTGACACAGTAAGATTTCAGAAACACTTCTTCTCCATTGCTAAATCTCTGAGACTAGAAATAAGAGTTTTGCTGGAAGTTTCTTTTGCTCCAGCCTTGGTCAAATTATAATTTAAGGGTCTATAAACATATAAAGCAAATGAAGTAACTTAAAGGAATTTTAAAGTGCCTCTGTGAGGCAAATAATCACCTGATAAATTGCGTCACAGACTTGCACCACCAGTTAGGCGTTTGAAGATCTGCTTAGCCTCAGTGAGTCTAGAGGAGAACCCAGCACCCAATCTCTGAATTACTGACAATGACCTCTAGATCTCAAAGGAGATTTAAGCATATATATCCATTTCCTTTTACCTATTTCTATGTCTTATGACTGACTGCATGCCTATGGATTTAATTTGAGGATTACTATGTTTTTTAAAAGTCTCAAATGTAATGAAAGAATTCTCTCCTGTTTTAATATCACAGTATCAGAATGTACCGACAGTGTTCCTGAGCTGGATAAGGCACTGAGGTAGAAGGTGGAGAAGGATGGTGTACAACAGAGATAATTGTATATGAAGGATCAACTTTGACACCAAGAAAAATTTTGAGAACAATTAAGTGCTAAATTGTATTGAATAGAGTACAGCAAGTGCTTAGAAGAAGAAAAGCATGAATTATCCTAGAATAGTAGGCTTTAGGAAGGATGTAGGGTTTGAGCGAAGCCTTGATGAATGAGTAGGATAGAGAAAAACACAAAGGGGAAAGGCACTCCATGCATTTGAATAGCTACATATGTAAATTGGCTGGAAATGCAATGGGAGAGAAGGCAGATTTGCTTTACTGGACTCGTAGATGGAGGTTATGAAGGTAGGATAAATGACAACTGTAATACAATAATAATAGGAATAGATGACATTTGTTAAGCCTTACTACATGCCAGGCTCTATTCTAGGCAGATGTATGAGGGGGACCCCAAAAAGACCCAGAATTATCTTTTGCAGGGCGGGCCCCTTGTAGTACACTCAGAATTTGTTCCCCTGGATCAAGGGGTCAACCAAAGTTTTCATCTGGAAGTTTTGAGAAGGCTGCATCGCAGAAAGAAGCATCTTCAGTTGTGGCAAACAAGTGATTGTTCCATGATGGCAATACACCACGTTGAGTGCTCGGCAGTTTTTGACCCAAAAAATGGCTCGATCCTTGTGCCCTGCCCTCCCTATTCACCTGCTCTCACCCTGAGTGACCTTTTTGTGTTTCCCCGATGAAAAAAGTTCTCAAAGGGAAACATTTTGCCAATGTGGAAGAGGTGAAACTAAAAACGGCACAAACACTAGCAGTGGGAAAAGCATCTTGATAGGTGTATTGCATCAAATGGAGAATACTTTGAAGGTGACTGAAGTTTAAACATGTAAGAATACACAATTTTTTATAAATAAATTCCAGGTTTTTCTGGTTCCCCCTCGTATAGGGAGAGACACGTATGGATGCATATATATCATGGTAGTATTTAATCCTCATAACAAACCCTACAAAGTTGATCCTGTTATAAGACCCATTTTCCAAATTTAAAAAAAGGCATACACTGTCTAATGTCATAAAAAGAGGACTTCTTTGGATTAAAACACAAGCATTATGACTCTCAAGTCCAAGATCATGGCCTTGAAGATTTTTCACCTATAAATATGTCACATTGGCATAATTCCTCCCTAGAATACTATTTTCTAGGGTTCAGAGCCCAATCTCTAAAACTGATTAAATTCGCTAGGTTTCACCTTGAAACTTCCAGGAATAACCAGCTGTAGAGGTTCCTAACAATAAAAGGTTTCAACTTCAAGGTACTTAAGTGACAGACATGATCAAGTTTAGAAAATTTTATTCACTACCTACATCAGGAATTCTGGCTGCACAGTAAACTCCAAGCTCAATGCCAAATATAGAGAGTTCTGAGATTATAACTATACTCAAAAACCTTATTTTTCAGGTTTTTTTAAACTTGAAACACATATTCCCATAGAAACAATGTTATATAAATGGTGGTTTGGTTTTACGCTCACACCCTAAAGCCATATTGTAGCTGTATATTAATCCTAACAGTGCTATTACTTGTGTCATTAGCATTGACAAATATCCAAGGATCAGTATGAGACAGCAATGCTATTATACTGAAGCCTCAAGGACAGGCACAAGGCTTAAAGGCCTTTGTGTTCCTTGTGGCTAGCACACTCTTCTCACATAGTTGGCACTTAATACATGCTTGTTAGATGAAAGAATTAAAAAAGAACCCAAGAAGCAGACACTGCTAGATTTGAATACAAGCTCTATTGTTTATTTAGCTATGAGGACACTTCTTAACCTAAGCCCACTTTTTTCATCAATAAAATTGAGATAATCATACTGCTCATAGGTCTCATAAATTAGAGATGACAAATGTTTATTAGGTTTTTCAATCCAAGAATAATACAATTTTTAAAAAATATTAATGCCACCAGGCATGGTGGCTCATGCCTATAATCCCAGCACTTTGGGAGGCCAAGGTGAGAGGATTGCCTGAGCCCACGGGTTCGAGACCAGCCTGGGCAACTTGGCAAGACTGCATCTCTACGAAAAAATCAAGAAAAAAAAATTAGCCAGGCATGGTGGCACGTGTCTATAGTTCCAGCTACTTGGAAAGCTGAGGCAGAAGGATCACCTGAGCCCAGCAGGTTGAGGCTGCGGTGGCTGTGAGCATGCCACTATACTCCAGCCTGGGTGACAGAGTGAGACTCTAACTCAAAAAATAAATAAAATATTAATGTCAAATATATACATAGAGAGATATATAGATATAGATGTCATTGTTATGAACAATTTATAGAAATGTATGACATGATCAAGTTTGATCCACTGCTTTATAAACCAGAAAGTAAACTGAGGCCCTAAGAGGTCAAGTGAAATGCTCCAAGTCACCTTGAGTTTTAGTGACTGTCAGGATAAGACCCTGGTCTCCTCAATCCTGGTCTAAGGTTCTTCATACTACTCTAACTGCAGTCTGCACATATAGCACCACCTGGCTGTTTTCTCCTCTGCATCAATTATGTTTTGCTGAAATATAGGAGCTGTTCAAATTTGCAAGGGTTGTTTGAATCTACACCAAATGGCTTCAGACTGCTATGCTTTCACAGATTGTACTTTGTTGGCTGGTTAGTATTCTTCTGTCTCCTTGCTTGCAAACCAACAGCTGTTTCTTCTAAAAGGTGTGCTGAAGGCCGGGTGTGGTGGCTCACGCCTATAATCCCAGCACTTTGGGAGGCGGAGGCAAAAGGATTGCTTCAGCCTGTGGGCTTGAGACCAGCCTGAGCAACGTGGCAAGACCTCATTGCTACAGTAAATCATAAAATTAGCCAGACATGGTGGCACATGCCTGTGGTTCCAGCTACTTGGTAGGCTGAGACAGACAGATCACTTGAGCTCAGCAGGTTGAGGCTGCAGTGGCTGTGAGCACGCTGCTGCACTCCAGCCTGGGAGTGAAGACTCCGACTCAAAAATTAATTAATTAATTAAAAATAAAGGTGTGCTGATCTACTGCTGCCCACCATTTTCATCTCTTATGGGCTGTGAAATTAGACAAAAACTCATTGAAACTGAACCTACGTAATTCGATTTTCTCTGAGAACCTAGGGAAGGGCTCTGTAAGATCTAAGGTTTTAATTCTTGAACTGTGCTGACAGGTGATCAAATTGCCTTCTTTGCTTTATACCATGGCACTGGACAACTGCGGTGGCCGACCAGATAACTTATAAATAAGACAGATGCAGCATTATGGGTCTAGGAAATGAATTTATCCACCAAGAAAGCAGAAAACACAGTGGCTTCTGGAATATTCCTCTCTCCCGCCAGTAGTGGCAGAGAAAAAGTATTTAGTCCGAGCTATCTACATTTTGATCCAAGCATCCTCAGGAGCCAGCATAGCATCCTCTGACCACCAGAGGGCACTGTGTAAACAGGAGGCCTTTCTCAGCAAAAAGCACTTCACCAGGAAGTCCCTCATTTATATTCTTAGGGCTCATTTTGTGGGACTTCTCTCTATTCCAAAGTACTCACTCAGTGGACTCAGACTGTCTGGGACCCCCAACACTGCACCAGTCACCCACTAAACACTTCTCACGTCTACCTCTCTATTCCATCACTCCTGAATTATTACAATAGGTTCCATAAACGGTCCCTCAAACCCACCCTTCACTCTTAGATGAGTCATAAAGGACCAAGGACCAAACACAGACCTCACTATCCGCCAGTGGTTCCCTCACATATCTGCCTTTGCGAGACCATGAAGCCCTCCATGACTACCCATCTAGTCCTATGTTGGGTGACTTCCTGCTTCAAACGTGTGTCAAGCAACATAACACTGCTTGTCACCACTTCCACCCCCCCTCTACACGCCCGACATGCTTTATGCATTTCTTTCCTCCAGTTGTACTCAGGCTGATTGGTTCTTCAGTGAAGGCTCCCAAGTAGCACTTCGGCATCAACTTGTCACCCCACTCCCCACCACCCCCCCCCCCCCCAGAAAGCCTCTGTAACACCAGCACCTTCCTCCTCCTCCACCAGGTCAGCTTTGGATAGTACTCTGTGGATTATCTTCTTGTTCTGCACTTATTGCACTACATTTTAATCGTCAGAACAGCTACATAAAGTAGGCTAGTTAAAGCAGAGACTAACCAGACCGCCTGGGTCCAAATTCCTCCTCTGCCACTTAAGTGTGTGGTCCTGAGTGGGCTGTTTATGTGGGCCTGCATTCTCTCATCTAAGAAGGATGGTAAAGTAAGCCTTTCTCGCTTTTAGAGGTATTGTGAGTAATATCTTCAGGGAGTGAGAACTGGCTCTTATAATCAGGTATGTGTCTCCCTCACTGTGAGCAACTTGAAAGCGAGGACTTTGGCTTATTCATTTCTCTGGAACATAAGTATTTAGTAAATGTTACTAACTGGCGAGGCAGCACTCTCCATGATGATGGGAGGGACTACCTACTTTCCTTCTTTCTGCAGATCCCACACATTTCAAAAAATTGTATTATTTCCAATTTTTTCTAATTCAAACCAAAAAATCTCAAAAACATCACACTTGTATGTAATTAAGATTTAACAAAATGAAACCAATAAAAGTATCATAAAAAGTATGTTCATCCTAAGCAGCTTTTCTCCACTTTTAAGCCTTAAATCTATTTAAGATTTAAAATTCCCCCTCATTCCAAATAACCGAACACAGCAAAAGTCTTTCTACCTTCACACATGCTGTTTTTAGAACCTTTCCCATGTCCAGCTCACTCGCTCTAGGAAGTACTTTCTGCTCTTGGGGTGAGGCAGATGCCAAAACAGCCTATACATACAACTATAGGGTGACAAGGTACCATATCTCTCAGCACACTGGAGGCATGTACTGTAATTACTGGCCACCCCTGCTTTCCTTGAATTCCTTGAGATCAGGGCATTATCTTAGTCATTATTGTACCTCTGAGCCACTAACAGTTGTCTAACATTTGGTAGCTATTTGGTGAGTTTTTTTTTATTTTTATTTTTTTTTGAGTTGGAGTCTCACTCTGTCACCCAGACTGGAGTGCAGTGGCCGCTCCCAGTCACTGCAGCCTTGACTTGCTGGGCTCCAGAAATCCTTCCACCTCCGCCGTCCAAGTAGCTGGAACTACAGGCGTGTGCTACCACACCTGGCTAATTTTTTATTTATTGTAGAGGTGAGGTCTCGCCAAGTTGCCCAGGCGGGTCTCGAACCCGCAGGCTCAGGCAATCCACTCACCTCAGCCTCCCAAAGTGCTGGGATTACAGGCTGAGCCCCCGAGTCAGGCTTATTTAGTGAGTTTTTGCATGAATAAATGTTTAAGTAGGTAATTTTATTTTGCTTATCAATTTTTTGCATATTTCAATCATGACCACTTTTATACAGTAGTTGAAAATTTACAAAGCATTTTTCCATACGTTAGATAACTCATTCTCACAACCACCCCGAGATTGTGAATGAAGAAACAGGTCAGTGGTTGATTTGCCCCAAATCGCTCATCTTAAAAGCAGAAGATGGGACTCTTAATTCCAAGCCCTAAATTTGAGTTTTTATAAACCAGGTTTAACACTCATTCTGGGCATGATTATTAACACAAGTGACCCTCTAGAACATTCTAAGCCTCCTAGAGTCACCCTTTTCATGAATGTGCTTCATCTGGCAGGGAAAATGTCCTGTTCTTTCCCTGGTTCCCCTTTCACCTGTTGACTCCCACTGTCCACCAGAGCCACCCTCTCCCAACACTACAGATTTGAAGTGGGGATGGGCTGGATGCGGTGGCTCACACCTAGACTCCCAGCACTTGGGGAGGCCGAGGTGAGACGATTGCCTGAGCCCACGGGTTCAAGACCAGCCTAGGCAACTTGGCGAGACCTCATCTCTACAATAAATCAAAAACTTTGCAGGGCGTGGTGGTACATGCCTATAGTTCCAGCTACCTGGAAGGCTGAGGTGGAAGGATTGCCTGAGCCCAGCAGGTTGAGGCTGTGGTGGTCATAAGTGTGCCCCTGCACTCCAGCCTAGGCAACAGAGTATGAGACACTAACTCAAAAAAGAAAAAAAAAAAGTGGGGATGGACCACTTCTGCTATATCTAAGAGGGACTGCAGGCATCTCACATAGACAACTAACAGAAAATCTGATTGGTATTTAATTCTTTAATTTTTGTTTGTTTGGTTTTTTTGAGTCAGGGTCATACTCTGTTACCCAGGCTGGAGTACAGTGCCGTGATCACGGCTCACCACAGCCTTGAACTCCTGGGCTCAAGCTGGGACTACAGGCACATGTCACCACGCCTGGTTAATTTCCTTTTTTTTTAGAAATGAGGTCTTGCTATGTTGCCTAGGCTAGTCTCAAACTGCTGGGTTCAAGCGACCCTCCCACCCGGCCTCCTAAAGTGCTGGGATTACAGATGTGAGCCACCATGCCTGGCTACAATTTTAACTCAAAGACAGAGTAGTGAAAAAAAAGAGAGAGAAAAAGGAAAACACACACACACAGACACTCATGTCCCCAACACCCTCAAATAACTGATGTTGTAATTAAATTTCAATGTATTATTTTGGGGCTTTGTGTTTGAAACATCATCAACTTCACAGTTCATTCTTCTTAAATATACCAAATAAGTGATTCTGCATTTTGACTAAGATCTCTTGCAGTTAATACACAAACGACTATACATGCCAGAATATAAGTAAACTTAGAAATCTATCTTAAATAAGTACGAAGATGCATTCTTATGCATTCTCACTCATGCCTGAGATCCTTCCATGCCACATCTGTAAACAACACAGTCATTAACCCTTTCCTCTAATTTCCTTCCCCAGTGCACAGCATGCAATCTGTGGATACTGACGAGAGGAACCCCCATCTCACCTCAGCATGGGGATATACTGGCAATAGTCTTCGTGGCAAATACACCTCCACTCCTTCTCAACTGCAAATTATGAAACTCTCTACAGATGTGAGGGTTTTGTTTTAATGAGTTTGGCTGGTATAAATCAATCCATCAGAGGCTGGACCACATTAACATTAACAAAGCGTGAGAACTAGCCCACCACAGTACAGTAAGTACTTCATAAGGACAAGCCTAAAATAGCAGCCCAGTGACATTTAAACTTTCAGGTCTGTTACTTTATGATAGAATTTTATATTGGCCAGATGCAAAACACTCCCCTTTTCTCTACCTGGCAATTCTCCCCAAGCTGAGTAGTTGGAGAACATGAGCCCATGAATCACCACAAACCATCCCTAGGCAGAGTGAGGCAAGCACAGCAGCACAGCTATGATCAAATGTTGCCTTCTCTTGCTTTAAACAAGGAATTGACTGTTCGCAGTGATTATCTCCGGGTAGTGGGAGTCAGAATGACTTTCATTTCTGTATTTTATGTACTTCAGTATAAGCTGAACTTTTATAAAGAGCAAGGGTTTTATAATTTAAAAAAGTTTTTTCATTTGGAAAATATAAACATGAGTTAACTCTTAATTTGGCTCACATAAGAATATTGAAACAAATAACAAAGTGATTTCACTATTTTATCATAAGAGATACTAGCGCAAGAAGAAAATGTCAGGAGAAAACATTCTAGAGAGACCAAAGTGCCCTCTCTTAAGCAGATGCTTCTCAAATATATCTCGATGTTTGGAGAAGACAACAGACTGTAGATTAAACATTTTCTGCATTTGTATACCAAATAGGTTCCTCCTCTTTGGGCCAGAAAGTTTAACAGCAAAGACTAGTTAGTGCTTTTTCTGGCTAGAGAAGAACAGGCATTTTCTCCTGCACATTTGAAAGGGAAAT
>CAUYQG010091332.1:0-25061 GCA_963574415.1 Tarsius wallacei | reverse complement strand
CAGTGGCTGCTCCCAGCCACCGCAGCCTCGACCCACTGGGCTCCGGCGATCCTTCCGCCTCAGCCTTCCAAGTAGCTGAAATTACAGGCACGCGCTACCACGCCTGGCTGATTTTTTGATTTATTGTAGAGATGAGGTCTCACCAAGTTGCCCAGGTGGGTCTCAAACCCGCAGGCTCAGGCAATCCACTCACCTCAGCCTCCCAAAGCGTGGGATTACAGGCTGAGCCACTGAACCCAGCTCCATTCCTTAATTTTAGCATCACTTACTGTTAGGAAAGAATGTCAAAAATCATCAAGCTCTGGATCTCCTTAGTTCAACAGTCTTTCCTTCAACCTTCTTCTCTCTTCTTACGATAATCATCAAGAAGAAATCAAATATGATACCTTTAACACTTTGCTTAGAAATCTCCTTGGCTAGATTTCTCAGTGCACGAGACATATTTTCTACTTTCTACATAACTGCAGAAGACATTGTTACTAAGCTTTTGCCACTATGTAACAAAAATCCTTCCTTGCCAGTTTCCAGTAAAATTTTTCTCAGTTTCTTGAAAGCCTTCATCCACAGCATCCTCAAAATCCAAAATTCTACAAAAAGTGTTTTCAAGGTTAG
This sequence comes from Tarsius wallacei, assembly GCA_963574415.1. Taxonomy (NCBI): domain Eukaryota; kingdom Metazoa; phylum Chordata; class Mammalia; order Primates; family Tarsiidae; genus Tarsius; species Tarsius wallacei. The sequence continues at coordinate 24,449 of CAUYQG010091332.1, read as the reverse complement.
GCTTTCACTTATAGTCTCTTTAAAATCCTTCAAGCTTTTCCAGCTTCTACCCATTCCCTAGTCCCAAAGCCACGCGTACATTTTAGGTATTTATTATGGCAGTAGCCCAGTTCCAAGTACCCAAATCTGTATTTATCTATTGCTGCTTAACAAATTACTTCCAAAACCTAATGGCTTAAACTACAAACATTTATTGTCTCATAGTTTCATTGCTCCAGAAATTTAGATGTTGATTAGCTGAATGAGTCTGGATGTCTTGTGAGGCTGCAGTCAACCTGTCAACCAGAACTGTGGTCTGAAGGCATGACTGAAGGAGCATCTGCTCCCAAGCTCACTCATATGGTGGTTGGTAAGATTTGATTCTTTATAGACTGTTGGCCAGAGGCCTCCCTCAATTTCTTGCCACATATGCCTCTCCAAAAGATAGTTCAGAACACGGTCAATGGATTCCATCAAATTGAGCAAGAGAGCACCCAAGACAGAAGCCAATCTTTTTGACCTAATCTCAGAAATGTCATCCCATCACTTTTGCCATATTTTATTTGTTAAAATTAATTCATTATATCAAGTCTACAGGGTTACATAAGGGTGCAAATCAGGAGATAAGTGTTAGGGTCCAGATAGGGTGAGGGCTGATGGATAGAGAGGGAGAGGCACAGCAGAAAGGGGCAGCACTGCCGGAGCCACCACTCCGGAGATGCATGCTGGCAACACAGAGATCCGAGTAAATGCAAAGAATCACAACACACAAAAAGGTTAAGAAAGAAAAGTCTATTTAAAAGTGAATTAGAGAGAGAAAGAGAAAGGAGAGAAAAGATTCACCTCCCCAAGGTGAGGGAGGGGACCAAAGCCAAGAAGCATGGCGACAGCCATAGCTCAAAGAGCAGAGTCTAGCAAGGCAATGGCCACTGGTTGCTTGTGGTTGAGTCCTTTTAACTATTCCCCTTGATGGGGGAAGATCATTAAGGTGATTGGGTGGTGGTCTGCTTCCACGTCATCACAAAGGGGCAGGCAAGCACAGGCACTGACGTCAGGTGATGGACAGGAGGCAGACGGGTGGGTTAGTCACATGATTGCTGCCATGGTGGGGCTTATCTGTGTCACACAGGTCACAAAGGGCTGATTAGGTTAGCTCTTGGGGGGGAGAATTCCTGCAAGAGACTTGCTATACATTTATAATTCACAAACTCAGATATTTGCAACTCACAAATTCCTTGACCAAAGGTGGGGTGATCATATTATTACTTTTATGACTTTGGCCAGCCAAAGGGTGATCTTTGATCTTCAGCCTTGACAAGGAACCTAAAAGTTTACTAGAGATTATTATGCTAAACCATGGATGGTTGGGCTGTCCTGGCCTTGCATCTGAAGGGATGGGGTAGGCTGCTGCTTCTTTTGCAGTAGAATGCCTGAATGCTTTCTAATGGTTATGCTGAGGCAAAAAGACTAAACCCTTTCAATAAGGACTATTGAGAGACAACTTGGAGGCTGCCTATTCTACTGGCTTAACCTCTTTATCTTACAAATGAGGAAACTCAGGCCAAAATCTCAGGGACCCCAACTAGAGAAGTGCTCAGTGTAAACAGTCATTATACCCATTTAAATTAATCAATAGTATTGAAAATTATGTGCAATTTTTATAAAACAATACTGAATGACTCTACATGCAATTAATACTCAGAGTTTATCTATCTTGTAAGATTACTTTTAAGGATAACAAGACATGGAGGTTGATCCAGAGTTTCTTTTCTCTACTGTTGCCAATAAACCAAGAAACCTCCTCAATACATGACAAGAATTCTAAAGCTGGTACTGACTACTGACTCACCAACTATAAATGAGATGCTTGAAAAGATAAGAAAACATGTCCCATGTGGCTAAAGGTGACTTCTTACTTTAATGCATGATGCTGACAACTCCTTTTGCTCCTCTCCCAAGCTTATATCTAGGCTTAACCCCAGAAGAATGAGCTGCTTCCAGAACCCAACTTAGTAAGATGAAGTTCCAAGTTTATTTTCCAGTGGGTCAGCAGGATCTCTTTTCCTACTAACCACCCTGCTAATGACCAAGTTCTTAGCCCTCTTTAGTGCTCAGAACCCTCTGTGTGTTCTGTAGGAAAATGACCCTGAGAGGGAGTGTTATCTTCACACTTTCTCTTGCATTCTCCCCTTTTTTCCTTCGAGTTTCATATCTCCTTCCAATGCTCTACTCCTCTGCAAATCATTTCTATCCAATGTTCCTCTATACTTCACTTTTCTTTGGAATATAATCACCCCTGTTGCTCCTACTGCCTGCCATCCCTACACACACACACACACACACACACACACACACACACACACACAACATATTACCTCTTTTGAGGTAACGGAGATACAGAGATCTGAGAGGAGTTAGTACCTGACACTAGCTCCAAATTACCATATTTATGTTCATGGCACCACCATCCTTTAGGACTAGACTCCTTGAAGTGATCATTGACTCTTCTCTATAATCTGTCATCCACTTCTGTTGTCTCTTTCTTCAAATCCCTCTGGGATTCACTCTACCCCTGTATTTCAACATTTCTCACATAGTCCATATGTTAAATACGACCAACTGTCAGAGGCTGCAAGAATGGTCTCACATTCTTTGCCTCCCTGTAGCCACTCTCTTTGGTGGTGCCCTCCTACATTGCTTTGGGATTGGCCATGTGACTTGCTTTCGATGATATGACGCCAGCAAGTATAATGCAAGCAGAAATATGAAAAGCTACTGCCCTTGAAACCCTACAACTACCACATGAACAAGTCTGGGTCAGCCTACTAGATGATAAAAGGCACACAGCCTGTCTGTCCCCATCAACCCAGTTGGCAATTATCTCACATGCATACACCTTCCAAGACAGAACTGTCCAGCTGACCAGCAGCCACTGAAGATGCATGAGTGAGCTCATCAAAGACTAACAGAAGAACAACCCAAATGAGCCCAGCCCAAATTGCCAACACAAAATCATGAATTAAATAAATGTTGTTGTGTACACCATTAAGTATTGGAGTGCTTTATTACTCAACAAAAATTAACCAAAGGATCAAAGATGGCCACAGTGGAGCAGCAGACCAGCGCCTCTCTCACCAAGTAAAGCAGAGAGTAGAGACCCAACTGTCAATAGACAGAGATATCCTGAACACTTTTGGACAGATGAAGCATTCCACACCCAGCAAAGGTCTCTTTTGAACACATAAAGATCAGAAAGTGACAGCAGATATGGGAATCTGAGAGCCCCATCCCCCACTGTGTGTCAGACTTACAAGGGAACTGAAGCCCTGCCTGGTTAAGGAGAGTGGGTGAGTAATTCTAAGATGCTTTGGATTGGTTCAACCCCTCCCAGCCATGTGGGAGTCATCATTGCCATGTGGGAGGAGCGCTAGTCAAGGCACAGGGCAGACAACTGGAGCCCAAATGGAATGCGGAACAAAACCCACACCCAGTCAGCTGCAGTGAGTGCAACTTCTGCCAGCAGAGCCCAGTGAATGGCTCCCAGGCAGGGAAATTCCACCTGCAGAGTGAACCTGCCTGGTACCTGCCACTAGCAACAGGTGGCCATCTTCCCAGTCAGATCAGAAAGAATCACCTCCAAGTCCTGTGTGCCTACAGGATGGATCTTCCCACCTCTCTGACCTCCAAGACAGGGAACTAGCTCTTTTTCAGAGGCAGCGTGCAGACTTGAACAGGGAAGGAACAACACAAAAGATACCCCCAAGACTTTCTTGGTGGGAAGTCTTCTGGGCTGCAAACCACAGATAGCGAACAAGGGGCCCATACTCCCACTTAATCTCCACAGAGTTCTAGCAGCAAGGCTGAAAACTAATCTAACTGGATTAACAGTGGGAGAGAAAATTCTGTAGGAGAGAAACTTACCATAGGATAGAGCAAAGAGCAGAAGGGACTACCCCTCCCTCTTTCACTGAGTGACATATACTGAACAACAGAAGGGCCCCAGAATAGAGGATCATTGACTTGCTTTAGAGAAACAAAAATAAAGAGAAATTGTAGGGAAGGAAAAGAGTCCTGTCACAGATGAGGGAAAAAAATCAATGAAAAACATAGGCAACACTCAGAGTCTTAAAGAGACAGCCCCCAAAAAAGCAGCTGTTAGAACACATACAATGGAAATCCCCAGAACAACCTGCCCCAGATGGTAGTCACAGAAATCTTTTGGGTGACTAAAATAAACAGAGAGAAACAAGAGAAATTCACCAAAGTCATCCAGGAAGTAAAAGTGGAGTTGGCCAATTTAAAAAAGAGCCTATTTTGAGGTAATGAAAATGAAGAACTTCATCCTGGAAATCAAAACACAGTATCAAGCATAGAAAGCAGAATCAAAGAGCAGAGGAAAGAATCTCAGAGCTTGAAGACTAAAACATGGAATTAACCCAGTCTATGAAAAAACACAGGAAAAAAGCTCAAAAAGAAGGAGCAAAGCCTCCAAGAGATGTGGGACTATGTCAAGAAGCCAAATCTATGCCTGATTGATATCCCTGAAGCATAAAGGGAAACAGAGCAACACAGAACTAACATTCCATGAGGTCATCTAAGAAAATTTTTCACATGTCACTAGAGAGGTGGCCATTCAAGTACAAGAGATTCAGGAAACCCCCACAAGGTATCACATGAGAAGACCATCCACAAAACACATAGTAATCTACCTCCACAAAGTTAGTATGAAAGAAAAAATCCTAGAAGCAGCAAGAGAGAAAGGCCAGACTACCTGCCAGGGAAGACCCATCAGAATTGCTCCAGACATCTGCAGTAACACTACAAGTCAGAAGGGGCTGCAGTCCAACTTTTAATGTTCTTAAAGATAAACAATTCCAGCCAAGAATATACTGCCCTAATAAGCTAAGCTTCATTCGTGATAGAGAATTAAAATCCTTCCCAGACATCCAGTCCCTAAGAGAATATGCTACTAACAGACCAGCCATTCAGGAGATGCTTAAGAAGGTGTTGAACACCAAAAAAAAAGAAAAGAAATAAAGAACAGTTATACCTGTCACAAAAGTACAGGCAAGCACGGAGTTAACAGAGCATACAGAGCACTCACAAAAATGGAAATGCACACATATATAAGTACAAAAGTAAAAATGAAACAAAGTAACCCCATAAGAGCCCTATGACAGGAATAAACTCTCACATTTTAATCATCAGTTTGAATGTAAATGGACTAAATGCACCAAGAAGAGAAATAGAGTGGCAAATTGGATAAAGAAGCATGATCCAATAGTCTGTTGCCTCCAGGAAACTCATCTCACTGCAATGGACACCCATAGGCTCAAAGTTGGGGGCTGGAAAATGGTCTTTCAGGCAAAAGGAAAACAGAAGACAGTAGTTGTCGCTATTCTGATATTAAAAAAGCAGGCTTCAAACCATCAAAAGTTTAAAAGGACACTACATAATGATAAAAGTCTCTTCACCAGCAAGAAATATCCATCTTAAACATGTATGCACCCAACACAGGAGCACCAGGTTTTATAAAACAACTACTATGTAAACTAAGAGAGAACATTGGCTCTCACACAATCATAGTTGGAGACCTAAATACCCCACTAACACCTTTAGATAGATCATCGAGGCAAAAAAACAAAAGGAGGCCGGGCTCAGTGGCTCAGCCTGTAATCCCAGCACTTTGGGAGGCCAAGGGGAGATGATTGCCTGAGCCCGCGGGTTCGAGACCCCCCTGGGCAACTTGGCGAGACCTCATCTCTACAATAAATCAAAAAATCAGCCGGGCATGTGTGCCTGTAATTCCAGCTACTCAGAAGGCTGGGGCAGAAGGATCGCCGGAGCCCAGCAGGTCGAGGCTGCAGTGGCCAGGAGCGGCCACTGCACTCCAGTCTGGGCGACAGAGTGAGACTCCAACCCAAAAAAAAAAAGAAGAAAATCATAGCATTGCATACATATATCAAGAAAACAGAAAGATAGCAAGTAGACAGCCTAACATCACACCTAAAGGAAGTGGAAAGGCAAGATCACCTAAATCCTAACTTCAGCAGAAGAGCCCAGACCACAAAGATAAAATCACAATCGCAGGATATAGAACACAAAAGCATCATAGAAAGGATCATCAAGACAAAAAGCTGGTTCTTTGAAAGAATAAATAAGATTGATGAACCCCTGACAACATTGACTAAAAAAAAAGAGAGAGGACGTTCATATAAACACAACTGGAAATGCAAAAGGCAAAGTCACAACTGACCCTAAGAAGTTCAAAAGATTATCAGAGATTACTATGAATACCTATATGAAAATACACCAGAAAATCTGAAGGAAATGGAAAATTGTCTGACATCATACAACCTCCCAAGGTTGAACCAAGAAGAAATTGAAACTCTAAACTGACCAATAATAGTCCAGGAAATTGACTCGGTCATAAGCAATCTCCCTACCAAAAAGAACCCTGGACCAGATGTCCTCCCAGCTGAATTCTACAAGACATACAAGGAGGAGCTGATACAAATCTTCTTGAAAATATTCCAGATGATCAAGTATGATAGAATTTTCCCCAACTCATTTTATGAAGCTAACATCATACTGACACCCAACCCTGGCAAAGACTCAACAAGGAAACAGAATTACAGGCCAGTCTCCCTGAAGAACGTAGACACAAAAATTATCAACAAGATTCTAACAAATCAGATCCAGCAACACATCTCAAGGATCATCCACCATAACCAGGTAGACTTCATTCCTGGGAGAGAGGGTAGGTTCAACATTCACAAGACCATAAATGTAATTCAGCATTTTAACAGATATAATAAAACCAAGAACCACATAATTATATCATTAGACACAAAAAGCATTCAACAAAATCCCTTCTTGATAAAAACCCTTGAGCATCTAGGTATAGGAGAAACATTCTTCAAAACAATAAGAGTCATCCATGATAAGCCCACGGTCATTTTGCTCAACAGGACAAACCTGCAAGCATTCCCCCTAAGAACAGGAGCAAGACAAGGATGCCCACTCTCACCCCTCCTGTTCAACATGGTTCTGGAAGTCCTAGCCAGTGCAATAAGACAAGAGAAGGAAATCAAGGGCATCCAAATAGGAAAAGAGATAGTTAAGCTATCGCTCTTTGCAAACGATATGATCTCATACCTTGAAAACCCTAGGGAGTCTGTCAAAAACCTCTTCACACTGATAAATAACTTTGGTAAAGTTTCAGATTACAAAATCAAAGTGCAAAAGACAGTTGCATTTCTACACACCAGCAACAAGCAGGCAAAGAAGCAAATAAAAAGCACAATCCCATTCACAATAGTCACACAAAAAATGAATACTTTGGCATCCACCTAACCAAAGAAGTGAAAGATCTTTACAACAAGATCAACAAATCACTGCTCAAAGAAATCAAGGATGACACAAACAAATGCTCATGGACTGGAAGAATCAATATTGTCAAGATGTCCATCCTACCTAAAGCAATTTACATATCCAAGGCAATACCCATCAAATTACCAACATCATTTTTCTCATACCTGGAAAGGACAATACAGAAATTTACATGATAACAAAGAAAAGAGCACAAATAACCTAAACAACCCTCAACAAAAGGAACAAAGTGGGAACCTTCACACTTCCAGATGTTAAACTTTATTACAAGGCTACAGTAACCAAAACAGCCTGGTACAGCCATAAATTGGGCATCCATGTGATCCAGCAATCCCTCTCCTGCAAATATATCTGGAGGAACATAAATTGTTCTACAAGAAAGACACCTATATACGCATGTTTATTGCCCACTATTCACAATAGCAGAAACATGGAGCCAACCCTGCTGTCCATTGAGAGTGGACTGGATAAAGAAAATGTTGTATATACCGCCCTCCAGTTAGCCTGGGCCTGCTCTGGCCCAGAAGACAGGCAGGGCCTCAGTCTCCTCAGCCACTGTTCCCTGCAGCCTCTCCTGGCACAGCCAGAATGCCACCCTCTCGTGCAGGCTCACTGGAGTACAGAAGACTCACAACAATCCTGTAGTGGGGAAGGGGCATCATCCTTATTTCACAGACAAGAAGACTTAGGGACAGTGGCAGAACCTGTTTGAGGCCACACTGCTGGCTACCAGCACAGTAATAACTCATTCGGGCTGTTCCTGCTACATTCCAGTTTATGGTTTCACAAAAAGAAAAAAAGAAAATGTGGTACATATACACGACGGACTATTACCCAGCCATAAAGAAGAACAAAATCATGGACTTTGCAGCAAATTGGAGGGAGCTGGAGACCATCATACTAAGTGAACTATCACAGAAACAAAGAACTAAATACCGCAGGTTCTCACTCATAAGTGGGTCCTGAACATTAGTCACATTAGCACAAGTGAGGGATCGGCAGTCGCTGGACATCGCTAGTGGAAGGAGGGAGAGGGGAGGAGGCCAGGGGGCATATGACAACACAAAGGAAACCTGGTCCACTACCAGGGGTGTGAGGGCCAGTTGGAAACCCAGGCTTCACCGGTATGCAGTCTACTCATGTAGTTAATCCTCACTTATATCCCATCTCTCTATAATAAAATAAAAATTTAACCCATACATTCACAAAAAATAAGCATATATAGTAAACACATGCTGAGTCCTTGTTAAGAAGATTAAGAAGTTGGGGTCAGGGAGTATTTTTCCCACGTAAACTGAAGTTGGTTTGATAAAACCAGAAAAGAGAACCTGGGTCTTCTCACCTATGGTCATAGACTATGGGGAGTTACCAAGGAAATAGGCTCTAAATTGGAGGTAGATGAGGAAGAACTATTTACTTTCCTTCTGGAATATTCAAGCTCTTTTCTGTATCTGGCCTCTGCAGTAAGACTTGGATGGGGAGACTGACCTGGTGGGTTTTGAAAGTCTTGTCCCTGACTTGAATGCATTTTCTATGGGAAAAAAAAGGTTTTCAAGTCCCCAGAAAGTTCAGAAGCCACTTGTGGCCTGAAGCCCCCACATTCTTGACAGAAGCACTTCTGGGTCACCTTTCTCCAGAGACTCTGTCCCCTAAGAATAAAATTCTCAGGTGAAGGTGATGGTCTACAAGAAAGGTACCCAGAGCTGCCCAGTCTGAGTGTGTACATAAGGCATAGAAAATAAGAAGGAGGAGGATGTATGAATCTGCTCACTTCCCAGCCTGAATCAATCTCGATTGAATGCTTTTCTTTCCTTTCCCTAGACTCAGTAAGATGCACAACGAGTGAGCCAGGTTAAAATAAACAAATAGTGTAGGTGCCAGCAAAGTGCAGTCTTATCTTAAACATGAGCACACTGCACTGGTAGTTTGCAAATGTATTCCCACTTCCATTTGAAAGTCTTTATTATGTGAAAACAATTCCCGTATAAGGTCCGCACGGGAACTGTGGAACGGGGGATGGGGCCTAAGGGCCCAGGACATGGCTTTTAACATGTCCCTTTAGAAGAGAACGATTCTCAGGGCATGAAGTCAAATATTCCAGAGATACTCTTGGTAAATGACACCCTCTCGTGGAATATGCTATTTTTACAATGTCATGCACACCACAAGTTAAGACATTCTTGAAAGGACTTAAATCCTCATGCAGTGGAATCACTGTCCCAGGAAAAATCCAAGTCAACACTACCCTCTAATGGGGATTTTTTAGAAAATGTCAAGCACTGAAGAGGAGTACTCATAGACTCAAGAACTCTTCTTAGATTCAATTGGCAAAAAAGAGTCTCAAGAACACTCAATAAAAATTAAAAGATTAAAATAAAGTTATTAAAGAAAATAGTCAGAATGGACTATACGTCTGCTCTTTCCACATCAAACCTCAAATAGGGAAAATAGTAAGTTAGAGTTTTCTTTTCCTTCTTTTGTATTAACAGGTGTTGAGGCCTTCTATGAGGGTGAGGATGAAGACAGAGCTCAGAGCTGCTCTAACCTGTAACGCTGTTTTAATATTGTAAAGTAACTTTTGCTTTCATCCTAGACAGGCAACACCTTCTGAGAGTGGGGAAGCAGAGGAAGGATGGAAGGAAGAAAGGGGAAGGAAAGGAGGAAGAAAAGGGGGAAATAAAAGGTGAAAAAGGAGGAAAGCAGGTAAGAGAGGAAGGAAACAAAAGATAGGAAAGAGAGAAGGAAAGTGGGAGGGAGAGTAGGAGGGGGACTCAGAGGGGTGTAAGGGAGGACAGCAGAGGGGGGAGGGAGGGAGAGACCCTATAACCTTGAGATTGCCACTTACAAATAGATTTTAAGGTGTTCAAAGAATAGGTTCTCAGAAATTACTTTCTACTTGAAATTTCCCTTGTAAGTACAAGATTTTTAAATACCTTATGGAGACATGATTGTATTTGTTAAAACACAAAAGTTTTTTTGAAATTTCTATTTAAGAGATGCACCTATGGTTGTGATCTGGCCAAATAGATTTGGATGCTTGGGACAAATATTGAGAAAAAATATCCGTGGATCTTAGTATTTCTAAGATGCCCATGGTTTCTAGATCTAGGAACTGAAATGGCCTGGAAACTATTCAATTAAGGTGTTATCAAAATTTTGAAATGGCAGAACTTAAGTAATAAGTAGATGGGGATCTACTGCGACCTTTGCTATTTTGCTGTTTATAAATTTTTTAATGTGTTAATATAAAATGAATGATGCTTGAACCACTAACTTTTCTGGCCCCAGGTTTGATATACTTTCTAAATAAAAAGAGAAACAGACAGATTTCAGTGGCCCCAGTAGTTTAAAGCAATCACAGCTCAAAGTCAAAGACAGTTAAATGATCACAGGCCAACAATCAGTAGCCATTAAAGATTGTTTTTTGCTTAGTTTTAGAGGAAAGTTTCAAGCCTTTAAAGCAAACGTGACTTAAGTCCTTGACCATTTTATTCATTACACCTAGAAGTCACTGCGGGCTTAGAAATATTAAAATCTATAGCTATTTCTGCTCATCAGATTCATCCCAAGCATCCAATCTTTCTGGCCAAATCACATCCATATGTTCATTCAAAAAGAAGTTTCAAAAAAAGTTTTTTGTCTCAATAAAGTGCTTTAAAAATGTATACTCTGAAAGAAATTTCCAAGTAGAAAGTAATTTCTAGAAACCAATCCTCCAAACACTTCAATCAATTTGTACACAGCAGTTTCAAGATTAGATTAGAGTTTCTCTCCCCGCACCTCCCGCCCCCATCCTGAGAAAACTTTCCAACAGCTTTCTAAGCTGAAAAGGGATAAGAAAGCTCTTTTTATCTCTGATAAAGAGCAATCTTAAGGTGTTTAAAATAGCATGTTAGCAATATTTTTAAATGTAACTCATTCTCAGCTGATGTTTATGTAAGAAAATTTTATATATACATTCCAAAAACTCCAAACATATTAACAAAGCACTGTGTGGGCCGGGCACAGTGGCTCATGCCTGTAATTCAGCAATTTGAGAGGCTGAGGCGAGAGGATTTCCTGAGCCCAGGGTTCAAGACCAGCCTGGGCAACTTGATGAGAACTCGTCTCTACAGTAAATCAAAAAATTAGCTGGACATAATGGCATGCACCTGTAGTTTCAACTACTTGGAAGACTGAAGTGGAAGGATCACCTGAGCCCAGCAGGTTTGGTTGACTCCAAGTTTGCAGAACCCACAGACATAGAGGGTTGACTATATATACATGTATATACAGTATATATGTATATATATATACATGTATATATATATACATATGTGTGTATGTGTGTGTGTATATATATATATTCTCCTATCCAGTAACATTCAATATGCACATTCCTTCTCATTACACCTATTTCAAATTATCTCTTGGTGTATTCAGAATGTAACCCAAGATTTTATTACACAGTGCTATTGTATATGTGTCACCCCAAAAAACAGAATTTATTTATTAAAAATTGTGCATTTAAGCCGGGCTCGGTGGCTCAGCCTGTAATCCCGCACCTTGGGAGGCTGAGGTGAGTGGATTGCCTGAGCCCTCGGGTTCGAGACCCGCCTGGGCAACTTGGCGAGACCTCATCTCTACAATAAATCAAAAAATTAGCCGGGCGTGGTAGCACGCACCTGTAGTTCCAGCTACTTGGAAGGCTGAGGCGGAAGGATTGCCAGAGCCCAGCAGGTCGAGGCTGCGGTGGCTGGGAGCGGCCACTGCACTCCAGTCTGGGCGACGGAGTGAGACTTCAACTCAAAAAAATAAAAAATAGAAATAAAAAAATCTACTGGAGTTTGGAAGGCGCAGTGGGAGCCTAAGGAATTTCAACCTAGGGCCACTGCCACACCTCTCCCCGCCCCCAGCTCCAGGGTGTGGGAGGTCTATCAGGGTATAGCAGAAGGGATGACTCTATTTGGAGCCGGGTACAGAAGAATCTATGCCTAAGAAATGTGAAATGAAGTTCTTTAGACTGGAAGGAAATGGCAACAGATGATAACTCAAGCCTGCACAAAGAAATAAAGAGCAGCAGAAAAGGTCATCACATAGGTATTTGTAAAAGACAGTATAAATATATATTTTGTCTTTCCTTCTGTGATTGAAGACAACTGCACAAACAATGATAAAACTGTATTATTGAGGTAATAACATCATATGTGACATATACGAGTGACAATGGTAGCAAAATGGAAGGGGGAAGGGAGGGAGCTACATTGCAACAAGAAAATGTCCCAGATGGTAACTCCAATCCACCAGAAGAGTTGAAGGGTACTGACGTAATAAATATATGGGCTGATATAAAAGACTCTACACAAACATTTTTCTTCTTTCTTCTCTTCCTTCAAAGACATATGACTGCAAAAAGCAATAATTACCAAACTGTATTGTTGGGTCTGTGACATAAACAGACGAAATTTATGTGACAACAACAGCACAAAAAAGGGAGGAGAGCATTTTCTCTATTTATCTCAAATTTAACATTAATCTGAAGTCGATTATGATCAATTAAGATGCATATTGCAACCCTCAGGGCAGCCAATAAGAAAATAACTCAAAAACGTAGTTTAAAAATCCACAAAGAAATGAATACGGCTTACTAGGAAACATCTACTTAACACAAAGTAACGCAGCAAATAAGAAACAGAAGGATAAAAAAATGCCATGAGATATAATGGTAGATGTAAATTCAGCTTCATCGATAGATACTTTCATGTGAATGGTTTAAATACTCTAAAAGGCAGAGATTATGGGATTGAGCTTAGAAAAATAAAACAAGATTCAACTTCTGCTGTTCAAAAGACATTGTTAAGATAACGAAAAGATGAGCTACAGACTTGAAGAATAATATTTGCAAATCACAGAGGGCTAACATTCAAAAGCTGGACCGGAAGAAGAGAGAACAGAGCCAAAGAGGAGCAACTGTAGCCCTCATCGCTGGTAGGAAGGTGGCGTGGTGCAACCAGTTTGGAAAACAGATTCGTTTCTTACAGAGTTAAACATATACCTACCATGCGAATTAGCCATTACATTTCTATCAGTCAGAGTTCTCCAGAGAGACAGAATAAATAGGGAGAGAGAGAGAGAGAGAGAGGAGAGGGAAAGAGAGAGAGAGAGAGAGAGCACGCGCTCACAAGCGCTAAGAGCGGATTTGGCTCACATGATCACAGAGGCTGAGAAGTCCCATGACAGACCATCTGCAAGCTGGATACCTTGGGATGCTGGTACCTGGAACCAAGTCCGAAAGCTTCCAAGCCAGGGAAGTGGATCATGCAACTCTCAGTCTAGAACCAAAGGCCTGAAAACCTGGTTTAAGTCCTGGAGTCCAAAGACCAAGGAGCCTGGAGCGGTCGTCCGAGGGACAGGAAAGGAAGGTTGTGTCCCAGCTGACACTTTAGTCTGTTTTTGTCCTTTCAAGCCCCCAGCAGATTGGGTGGTGTCCACCCACATTGAAGGTGGATCTTCCCCACCAAGTCCACTCAGACGCACAAACTAAATTATTTGGGGGACAGACAGACCCCAAAATAATGTTCTACAGGGTTCCTATGTATTCCTTAATCCAGTCGAAGTCCAAAAAAAATTGGTTTTTTTGAGTCAGGGTTTCACTTTGTCTCCCACAACCTCAACCTCCTAGGCTCAAGCGATCCTTCTGCCTCAGCCTCCCACATAGCTGGGACTACAGGTGGGCAGCACCACACCTGGGTAGCTTTTTGATTTTTCAATTTTTTTTGTAGAGACAAGTTCTAACTATGCTGTTCAGTCTGGTCTTGAACTCCTGGGCTCCAACAATCCTCTCACCTTGACCTCCCAACGTGATAGGATTGTGGGCGTGAGTCGCCACACCTGATCCGACACCTCAAATGAACCATCACAACACTGCCAGGTGTCTACCGAAGAGAAATTAAAACTTAAATCCACACAAAGACTTGCACCACGTATCCACCACAGCTTTGTTTGTGATAGGCCCACGCACAAGCATCTATCAACAAGCAGATAGAGAAGAAATAGGTGGTGCTGTATAGCCTTACAATAGAACACAACTCAGAAATAAAAGGAATACATGATCATTATATGCAACAATGTGGATGAATCTTAAAATAATTATGCCCGGTTAAGGAAGCCAGACCAAAAAAAGTAGGTATCATGTGATTCCAATTCTATGAAATTCTACAAAATACACAGTAATCGATAATGACAGAAATAGATGGGCGGTGGGAATGGACTGGGGAAGGGACAGGAGAGAATTATGAAGGGGCCTGAGGAGAGTTTTGGGGATAAGTTCATGGTCTTAATTGTACTGATGAATTCCCAGGTGTATGCCTATGGCAAAATTTATCAGATTGTATACTTTGTGCGGTTTCTTATACGTCAATTATACCTAAGTAAAGTTTTTTAAAGGGAAACTCATCAATGACTTACACTATCTCTGGTTTACCTACTATATCTCATCTCCTTCCCCCAAAACAATGAGCCTACAGGTACCTAGTAGTTATTCCATAAATGCTCCTTGAACTTGTAAACGAGCAAAAGAACGAATAAATGAGCCCACTCGTCGACACTCACTTATGTCATTATATGTCCTAACAGAAATTCTTCAGTATTTTCATTTTCCTCTGAAAAATGGGAGTGTGGAGTTTATACTTTCAGGGTAATTTTCCTGTGTGGGTGGAAATTGATCCCGATTTCAGAACACTTAAAATATGGAACACTAAGTCGTTTTTAAATTTACAGCTATAAAATTTGTAGCAAACACAGAGTGGGTGTTACATTCAGTAATTAGAGCCATTCATTTTGCTGCATGAAGGTACCCAAGAATTGCTTCTGTCTCCAAACCTACTTCTTAAATCAGTAAATTGATATGTTTTAGACGATGTGGTTCTCTTAAAATTAATCCAGATAATTTGTGCTTTTATAATTTTATAATATTATCGTAGTTACCTATCAGAATTTAAGTTTCTCTTCCAGATATTCTCTTCAAATTAATTGATTACAACGGTTATAAAAACGAGAACTATAGAACAAATAACTGTTGAACCTATGAAATAGTTATAAACAGTCTTTACTGTGGGTCTTTCCTACTGGATTCTAATATGCATCGTGTTGTTGTTTGTTCAGCTTCTTCTAGATATTGGACTTCTGCTCTTTAAGGAGCAATGGATGATTTGTGTCCCAGGGTGATTTATGCAGCAGCTCTTATGCAATCAATAGCATTTCGCTTTTTCAAACAGTTCCCTGGCTTAGTTAGTTTCATAAAGTATCACTTTAAATGACAGAAGCAGCATCCTTCTCGAGGAAAAATCCAGGTCAGAATTAAATGATATTGAGATGTTTACTTGTCAGTGCTCTGGTGATGGTTAAATTGAAACATGGGATCAGATGAGGGGCAGGGTGCCTTAGGAAAAGAGATGTGCTTGACCCATGACTTGGCTTCAAATTCCGATCCCTCTACTTTTTGGCCATGTGCCCTCAAGCAAATTCCCATCGGTCTCTCCATTGGTACAGAAAATGGATATAGATTACAGATATCCTTGCAAAGTTCTCATGAGGACAAAATAAGATATTAAGTATAAGAAAGCGTCTAGCCTAGTGCATAGCTCATAATAGACACTCAATAAGCGTTAGCTTATTTTCATAGACTTTAATTTCTGTTTAGAGTAGCTGGGTTCAGATCTCAGTTCCGCCACTTGCCAGTTACGACCTTAGATAAACTGGGCCTTAGTTTTAGCATCTGAAAAAATAGGAATAAAAGTCTTGTTATAAGGATCAAAACTAGATGACTTACATTGAAGAGCATTGTCAGCTGCAGAAGATACACAAATGTAAGATGGTCAATATTGATAACTCAAAGCTTGGCCAGGCATGATGTTTGGTGAAGATGGAAAATGATTGCAGCTAAATGTCAGTGGCCTCACTGGGTGAAATCACACACTGAGTGGACGGGCCTAGATACAGATTTCCCCCCCAAATATACTAATCACTTGTCTTGGGCGTGGTTCTATGCTAAGCACCGAGATGCAACGGTGAACAAGACAGGCAAGGTCTCACTCAGGCAAAGCAAGGCTGGACTCCAGCCAGCAACAGCAGGTGAGGAACCAGTCAGCTCCATTGCCAGGTTCTGTTGGTTCTGCCTTTGAATGGCTCCGCAGTCCACTTTATTCTTTCCATCTCCACACATTCCCTAGTAAAATTGTCTCTCTTTACATCTTTACTATTTATACACATGGCACTTCTCATTAATTTCTAAATAATAATTATACATAATATCAAGCAAATTAAAAGAAGGCATTTTTACCCCCATTTCCAAAGGTTTTTGTTTGTTTGTTTGTTTGTTTGTTCCTGAGTCAGGGTCTCACTCTATTGCCCAGGTTGGAGTGCAGTGGCACAGTCATGGCTCACTACAACCTTGACCTCCTGGGCTCAATGATCCTTCCGCCAAACCTGGCTAGTTTTTGAAATTTTTTTTTTTGTAGAGACAAGGTCTCACTGTGTTGCCCAAGCTGGTCTAGAACTCCTGACCTCAAGGAATCCTCCTGGCCTCCCAAAGGGCTGGGATTACAGGTATAAGCCACCACGTCCACCCAAATGGTTTCCCCCATGTATTTTAGTGCTAATTTTACATTTTAATGCAGTGTGGCAGCAAAGGTGGTCACGAAGATTTCTCCCATTTAAAATTTACTGAGATTTTATTTGCAGCATAATTTGTGTTTTGCTTTTGTGAATGCTTTATGCATGTTTGAAAAGAATGTTACTCTTTATGTTGGTTTAGGGACATCTATCTTAGAATAAATAGATACAAGGGTACCTGCATGATCAATGTTTGTATACCTAACCCTGAATTGTACCCCACATCTTTATAATAAATAGATTAATTTTAAAAGAAAATAAAAAAGAATAAATAGATCATGCTTTAAAATTGTGCTATTCCAATATCCCTCACTTATATTTGTGCCTATTTGATCTATAGATTTTTTTAGAAGTGTCTCCTCCCATCTTGATATCCTCCATTCTTGTTTCTCCATAAACCCTCTCCCATCTGTTTTCTTTTCTTTTCTTTTTTTTTTTTGAGTTGGAGTCTCACTGTCACCCAGACTGGAGTGCAGTGGCCACTCCCGGCCACCGCAGCCTCGACCTGCTGGGTTCAGGCGATCCTTCCACCTCAGCCTTCCAAGTAGCCGGAATTACAGGCGCATGCTACCACGTCCGGCTGATTTTTTGATTTATTGTAGAGATGAGGTCTCGCCAAGTTGCCCAGGCGGGTCTCGAACCCGCGGGCTCAGGCCATCCACTCACCTCAGCCTCCCAAGGCGCGGGATTACAGGCTGAGCCACTGAGCCCAGATTGTTTTCTTTTCTTAAGTCAGGGTCTCACTCTGTAGCCCAGGCTGGAGTGCAGTGGCACAATCACAGCCCATCGCAACCTCAAACTCCTGGGCTCAAGTCATCCTTCCACCTCAGCCTTTTGAGTAGCTGAGTCTACAGGTGTATGCTGTTTTTGTATTGATGAGGTCTCACTATGCTGCCCGGTCTGGTCTCAAACTCCTGGCCTCAAGCAATCTTTCTACCTCGGCCTCCCAAAGTGCTGGGATTACAGCGGTGAGCTATCGCACCATCCCAACAGTTTTCTTTTATCCAAGAAACCACTAATAATTATTTTTCTTCCCCATGCTATGGAGTTGGGTTTTTTAAAGTAATTTTCCTTCTATGCCTAAGGTTTAGGGGCAGGAGAAAGAATTAGATTCCTAAGTCCAATTAGCTGTGTCCTATTATTATTACACATATTCAGAAATTGGTATGGTGAAAGTACCTCTTTTGGGAGAGAGGAAGTCTGAGCAAGAATTCTGGGAGTGCTACCGCCACCTAAGTTCCATTGCACACACGGTGTGATCTACAGAGGGCAGATGGCTGGGGACAGAACCTGGTTCTCATCCTAGCTGTGTCACCATTGTTAGTCATTTAAATCTCTCTCTGCTCAGTTTCCCATCTGTAAAATGGGCATAATTATAGGAATGGCCTTATAGAGTTTTTGTAGGACTAAATGAAACAGTGGATACAAAGCACTAGAACATATCTGACACAGCAATATTCGACGTTTAGTTAAAGTACAATGGAGCATCTCAGTGAGAGTGACCCTCCCCTCTCAGACTATACGATGAGGCAAGGCTGAGCTTTGAAATCTCTCCCATCTGCCTAGCTCAGCATTGGATACAATTAGGCACTTAATAGATACGTTGGATTATTAGGCTGAGTGGAAATATGGTTCTTACACTTGAGGAATTTCCACTCTAATTGAGAGAACAGAACAAACGAAAACCCAAATTCCCAAGAACACAAATTAGATTTACATAAATAGGGCTCAAACACATCTCACCAATTGCAGGCTAAGGAGTTGCTAGAATAACTAGAATCATTGAATCAAATGGGGATTGATTCCATAAACTCACCTGCAACCTGGAGTCAGCTTTAAGCTCTTTTGAAATATCAAGATAAAAGAAAGCCTGCACACAGAATGCAATTTAACATGCATATTATTTCCAATGTTTTCATGAGTGTGAGAGAGAAGCAGAGACTTGATAAAGATACTAAAAAGTGCAAATAAACATGTTAGACCTAATTCATCACGAGCCAGCAGCCACCGCCCACGGCCTAAAGACATGCTTTGTTTCGCCAATATTGCTGAAACATGTTTTCCTATTGTCTTCTCCTGGGCCACTTCTCACCTTTCTGGGAGCTGTCTGGAGACATTTGAGTCTGTGACTCCCATCAGAATATCCCATTGCTTTTAGAACTCGTTTCGTCATTCTGTTATATGTATTCAACTTACCTAACTGTGAAGATACATTTGATTTTTTTTTCTTTTTGAAAGCAGGATTTATCGAGAGGACAGAAAAGCTCCCACAGTGGGAGAGGACCCGAGGGGGTCGCCCACATTTGATTGTTTTTGATGGATCTTTCTAATCCATTGTGACAAATAACAAGAGTGATCAAGATGGGCGACTCCTTCCACTTTGGGGTGACAATGAAATGTGACTATAAGGTAACAGCAGAAGCCACCGCTTACCCAGTGCTCAACATATGCCAAGCACATACATGAAGACATTGGCAATTATTCATCGACTGTCTACTAACCTGGCCCTTCCAAAGAGCTGTGTGAGATAAGCAGTAGCCGGATGGGTCACAGCAGAAGCAACACGACACTGGTTCTGTGCTCTTTCTTACCCACGGAGCCACACTGGCATTGGCCAGTAGTTAGACTGGTTTGTTGCGTGACCTGTAAACTGGTTTGAACTTGAGACAGCACGAAAATTCCCAGCACCATAAACTGCAGAACAGATGAGTGAGGGATCCTCTTAGATTACTGGCAGTTTGAAATGGAGATTTACGTGGACATTTTAACTGAGCAGCATCCCAACTGGGTTTCAAGAGCACTGGGTTTCATTCTACTTTCTCGTGGTGGTTTCCCTTGGCTTTTCTCTCATTTCTTTATTGATAAGCGGTAACTAGCATCTGGCCACTCCCTGTGATGATGTGAGGAATAATTACACATCGTGCGCTTGGTTTTGAAGAATACTGTGTTAGAGACATGATATTCATTAATTATGTATTGGCCTTTATTGCGTACTTTATGTTCCTTCTGAGACTACATTCTTGACTTCTTCCACTGATGTTGCTATAACAAACACAGCAGAATTAGTGTTCTTTGATCACTGCCTGTAGTGATCAGAAAAGAATTTTCCTGAAATATTTCTCAAGGGACACTTATCGGGGATGGGACAGCCTACCAGATTGGCTGGAGGCTTGCTCGCTTCCTAGAAAGAAGAAAGCCGGGTCAAAGGAGCCCAGTCATCACTGGGGGAAGAAGGGGATTCTTAAAGAGAACTCCAGGCAACCCAAAACTGTCTGTCTGAGGGGGCAGCCACCCCAGCTCAGATTCTGGGACCCTGGTAGAACTAAGGAAGAATGCAGCCCCCATGGAGGGAGTTTAGCAAGAGCTAGATGGGGTAAGAGCCATGAAATGAAGTCGAGAAAATGGAGTTAAAAGCCAGATCAGTGATCCCTGAGCCAACTGACACGACCGGGCAAGGAGTTCCTGACTCAGGAGCTGCAGGAATCCGGGGTTCAACTCAGGTACAAAGGTCTCTAGGGCTGGGCACCGTGATGCATCCCCAGTACCGTGGGGTCCACAGAGGTAAGGAGCTGCAAGGCCAGGCCCAGGAGGCCAGCCAGAGAGGGGCTGCATTTGCCCAGGCTCTGGGAGGTCGGCTTGGAGAGTGGAGTGCACGATCCCAAGGCCCCGTTCCCGCTGCAGGCGGTGTGAGGTGTGTCCACCTTTCTCCCATTCGCCCTCCGGCTTGTACAGCGCACAGCCTGCCAAGTTTTCGGCAGCATCCCTGGGTTTTGGTTCTTGTAGGGCAAAGCCATCTGCTAACCGGACAGCCAGGCACTGGGGGAGCAAGAAAGGACACAGCAAAGCATCTTCACCCACAGGGCTGTGTGGTCCCAATTTGCCAGATGCCATATTCCCAAGCTTTTGCTTTATCTGGCCGTGAAGTCAAGAAGAAAGAACTATATCGTGGCGAAGGATAGTGAGCGTTTGGGAAATTGAAAAGAAGGTATAAAAAGATGTCTTGCCGTGTGAACATCCTACAGACTGAATTAGCAGGTTGGTTGGAAATGCGGCGCATTTTCCTTGTACTGTACTGATTTCTGATATGATACTATCTTTGTTATACTGATATTCCAGAGGTGTAAAGGACATTTGTTATCACAGTTCCATCTATTCTGTAGTTAGGCTTTCATTTTAGTCTTAAAATAAGTCCCTGAACAGGAAGGATCGTGGAAAATTTACTGTTGCATAATTGCATGTAATCTCCCAACTTCATCCCAAAACAATTCTTGGGTAGCAGAAAACTGTCATATTCAATTGTGTGTCTTCATAGCAACAACCATTGGGTGGGGAAAGCAATTTAATCTGCTCGATTTTCATACAGAGGAGAAGCCCAATTGTGTTTTTGTAATTAAGTCCCCTCACATCAACAGAAAAGAATATGTCTGTGAAATGTGCATTGAACCCAAATGGAAAAGTTAATTCAAAATAAAAAGCAATGATTATCTTATGTTTATTAATGAGATAAATATTTAATAAAATATCCCTGTTTTTCATCTTTCCATTAAAAGCGTAGCAATTTAAAAGCATTTTTGGACATAATAACACATTAGGGGCTTGAGTTACTAATTGGATTAAATTCTCTGAACTTCTCAACAAAGTGCCTCTTTTTGGCCATATTGTCACAGACACATTGTGGGAGTTTGAGTGACAACGATTTTATCAAAGCTCTTTTTGGCCTGTCTTAGGATCAGGCCTCATCTGAATGCTAGAGTCCTAAGATGGAGACTTCACACAGTGCCCTGGAAAATCACAGGGTGTCTTGATGTCAGATTTTGTCAACTTGGAACTGTAAAACAGTCAAGGTTTGGGCAAGATTTTTTAGCCCACTTGTGCTCTGCTGGAAATCATTCCTTTCTTGTCACCATCAGCCTCAGCTGGCCCAGGAATTCCCTTGTCGGGAACTTGACACAGCTTACTGGGCCCACAAAAGGGCTGAGTAAACATAGCAGGAGACTGATAGGTTCACTCCTTATTTGAGCCTCCACATATATTTTATGTCTCTTCCTAATGTGTCTATCATGTCCCCTTTTAACTGGGAAGCACCATGGCCTGGTGGAAAGAATATAGACTTGATTCTTTCAAAAAGTTGTATTTGTCAGGGTCTCCAGAGAAACGGAACTGAGGGAGAGTCCAAAGTCTGATAGGCCAGGCAGAGAAGAGTTGCAATTGAGTCTCAAGGCAGTCTGCTGGCAGAATTACTTTCAGCAGAGAACATCATCAGTCTTTGCTCTATTCAGGCTTTGAGTGAGCCCACTCAATCATGGAGGCTCTGCTTGACTTAGAGTGCACGAATGGAAACGTTAGTTTCATCAAAAAAGCATCTTCACAGAAATATGTAGGATAATGTTTGGCCAGATATCTGGGTACCATGTCCCAAGTCAGAATTGGACTTGGGCTATCACAAACCAGTACAGCTAGGCCAGTGCCTATCTCTCCTGTTCCCTGTGTGACCTGGGAAAGTCACCCAATCTCTGTGAACCTTGGTTTCCTCATCTACAGAATGAAAATAGCAATATCTACATCGCAGAGTTATTGAGAGCCTTACATAACCAGGTCAGAACTGAAATATATCAGAGCACCTTTGCTTTTTTCTCAGGGCACAGAACGTGTTGTGTCTTCCCCAGGTTGAAGTTATTTATTTATTTGTTTATTTATTTTTTGAGTTGGAGTCTCACTCTGTCGCCCAGACTGGAGTGCAGTGGTCGCTCCCGGCCACCGCAGCCTCGACCTGCTGGGCTCCGGGGATCCTTCCGCCTCAGCCTTCCAAGTAGCTGGAACTACAGGCGCGCGCTACCACGCCCGGCTGATTTTTTGATTTATGGTAGAGATGAGGTCTCGCCAAGTTGCCCAGGAGGGTCTCGAACCCACGGGCTCAGGCCATCCACTCACCTCAGCCTCCCAAGGCGCGGGATTCCAGGCTGAGCCACCGAGCCCGCCTTGCTGAGGTTATTTAAGTTACAGTGGCTACAGTAATTTAGGTTCCTATTCAACTCATTTGCTATTAAACAGTTAGCTTCGGGGCATATTCTATATGCTGACACTATTCTGAGCCCGGGACCTAGTTGTAAACGAAACAAACCAGATCTCTGGAGCCTCTATTATGGTAGATGGTGGGCAAGACAAACAAAAACAAGTAAACAAAATAAAGTAGCGAGATGATATCAGAGGGCGCTAAGTCAGGGACGAACACGCACTGGAGTGGTGGAATTGGGAGCAGGTGAGCAAGTCGGGGAGGGCCTCAGGAAGAGGTCACATCTGAGCTATCACAGGTACAGCAGGAAGGAGTCAGCCATAAGCCACCCTGGCAGAGGGACGTGCAGGTGCAGAGGCCCTGAGACAGCAAGGAGCTTGGTGAATTGGAGGGGCAGAAGAAAGACCAGGGGTCTGACACGTGGTTGGCATGGAGGAGAGTGTGGGGGTGAGGCCAGAGACATGGGGGTGGCGGAGTGGATGCTCGGGCAGGGTCTTTTAAATCACATGATAGAGTCTGGGTTTTATTCACTGTGCACTGAAGCTTAGCTTGGCGGAGGGCTTAACACACAGCAATGGCCCAGGAAGTTTTGCATCTTTAAAGGATTACCTCAGCTCTTGTGCCGTGATGCCTGGCAGGGTGAGTTTGAACACGGGAGGACAGTTTAGGAGGCTGTTACCCTCCTCTAGGTAAGAAATAAAGGTAGCTTGAACTAAAGTGGAGAAGCAAGATGGAGAGACATGAATGGACTTAGGATGCAGTTGGGAGGTAGAGTCATTTGCGTGTGAAAGGCAAGCAGAGGACCAACTTGGGTTTGGCGTGAGCTAGTGGAGGATGGCGGGGCAATTCTCCACAGGGCTAAAGGGTAAGGAAGCTCACGTGTTTTTTTCTCTGCTATGTGTTCAGGCATGAGGGTGGGGGAAGGGTGGGGATAAAACCAAGAGTTTTGTCCAGGTTCCTGGAGCAGCAGGGTCAACAGCTGGATGCAAAAGTTGAGAACCCCAGGGAGAGGGCAGGACTGGATGTACACAGGTAGTATCTCATCAGCCCACAGGGAGGCTCTAAGGCTGGGGTACTAGATGAAATCGGCAAGGGAGGGGATAGAGAAGAGCCTGCCAAGACTGGGGTCCACACGCATTTCAACTCTAAGAGAGGAGGAGAGACCGGCCAAAATATGGGGGAAGCCATTGGCGAGTGAGCTGTCTTCAAAACCAAGAGGAGACGAAAACGCTTTCAAGGCGAGAGTAGTTCATTCTCAAACGCTGCTAACAGATCAAGGGAGATGTGAACAGAAAAAGACCACCATGGAGGGCGACTTGTAGGTTATGGGTGACCTTGACAAGCACATTCCACAGCTTTAGAGGAATGGGGAGAGAGCTGTCGGGGAGTGTGGCATGGGAGGCAGTGGGAACGA
>CAUYQG010091328.1:0-11797 GCA_963574415.1 Tarsius wallacei | reverse complement strand
CACACTCTGAGACTTTTCATTTAAGTCCAATTTCTTTTCAGCTCTGATTTCTAGCTGTTTTCTCGGGCTGGTATATTTGTTCACAGTTAGGGTCAGTTGCCCCTGGCCTGCTGTGAGGGGCAGTTCAGATCACCACTCAGTTCACCACTGCCCAGTTCACCTCTCAAACTCTCAAATCTGGCCTGTGTCTGTTTTTCAAGCTTGCTATTCCCGTTTTGGTGTTGTTACCTTGAATTGCCAGCAGGTGGTGCTATCTCAGTGGTCTGCCCCAGAGGGGATGGAGCCGGAAGAGAGCCCGGACAGAGGCCAGAGGTGACAGCCTGCCTCAGGGCACACGGGCAGAGACCCACGGCCTGGCAGGATGTCACGGTGGCTGTAGAGGAGCCAACAATCTCAGCAGATCTTGCTTGTAGGGGCTTCGATGTCTGAAGTCATGGATCACCTCAGACATGGGTGGTGCAATGTGTAGTGGCTGCCATGGAGGCGGTGGCAGTGTTGGTGGCTGCAGTGGCTGTCCAGACTGCCGTGATGCTTCAGACATGGCTACGGCCAAGTTCCGTGTGAATAGCAGGCTTCCGACAATGGGATCCGCAGCCCCCAGGGAGAGAGCCACAGACCTTCTGTGTTCTCCTTTGCAGAGGGTCTCCTAGACCAGGCTGCCCCATCACCATCTTGCCCCAGTCTCCTCTATGTTTTTTTAATAGAAGAATTTAGTCCATTGATATTCAATGTTAAGTTTTTACTACTGTCTTTTTTTTTTTAAACATGTTTTCTTGTTTAGTAGAGCCACTCTTCCTTCTCCTACCCTCTCTTACTGTCTTCCTTTTTGTTTAAATGACTTTCTCTAGTGTTTTGATTCTGTGCTATTTATTTTTAGTGTATCTATTATAGATTTTTGCTTTGTGGTTACCATGAAGTGTACAAAATAATTTTTTAGTTATAACAGGTTATTTAAAACTGATTGTAAAGAGAAGCAGCAAAAACAAACTCTACATTCTAGCACACTTCCCCTCACATTTTGGTTTTTTGCTATTTCTATATACATCTTTTTATATTGCCTATCTCTTAACTAATTGCTGTAGATATTATTTTTAATAGTTTTTCCTTTTAGTCTTCATACTTAAGATATGAGTGGTTTATATACTCCAAGGACAGTATTAGAATATTCTGATTTTATCTATTTTTTTTCTTTTATCAGTGATGTTAATACCTTCAGATATTTTCTTGTTACATGTTAGTGTCCATTTCTTTCATATTGAAGAACTCTCTTTAGCATTTCTCATAGGACAAGTCTGGTGTTGAATAATTACCTCAGCTTTGGTTTGTCTGGGAAAGTCTTCGTCTCTCCATTGTGTCTGAAGAATAGCTTTCCTGGGTACTATATTCTTGGCCAGCTACATTCTTTTCTTTCAGCAATTTGAATATAGCATCCACTCTTTCCTGGCCTGCTGGGTTTCTGATGAGAAATCCACTGAAAGCCATGTTGGGACTCCATTGAATGTGAGGTTTCTTTTCTCTTGCCATTTTGAGTATTCTTTTCTTGTTTGTTTGTTTGTTTGTTGTTTGAAATGGGGTCTCACTCTGGGACTGCAGGCATGTGCCAGAACACCTGGCTAATCTTTTGATTTTGTTTCTTGTAGAGATGAGGTCTTGCTATATTGTCTAGGCTTGTTTCAAACTCCTGGGCTCAAGCAATCCTTTCACCTTGGCTCCCAAAGTGCTGAGGTTAGAGGCTTGAGCCACCATATCTGGCCTCTTTGTTTTTGATTTAGCTAATTTGATTATGATGTAACTTGGGGATTTCCTCTTTTAAGGTGAATTTGATTGATAGCCTCTAGGCTTTTATACCTTAATGGTTTTATCTTTCTCTAGATTTGGCAATTTTCAGCCATTTTTTCCTTAAACAGGTACTTTTATCTGTCTTCTTTGGAAATTCCTATTATACAGAGATTAGTTTGCTTGATGGTGTTCCTTAATTTTTGTAGGTCTTCACTCTTTTTCGTCATTTTCTTTTTTGCTTTTCTGATTATTTCATATGTTCTTTTTTTCAAGTTTGCTAATTCACTCTTGTTTGATCAAATCTACTGTTCAAACTCGAATGAAGTATTTCAGCTCAATTATGGTTTTCTTTATTTCTAGAATTTCTTTTTTCCTCTCTCAATCTCTCTTTCTCTCTCTCTCTCTCTTTTGATGGCTTTGTGAAATTTCTTTTTACATTGCTGGATTGTTTTCAAATTGCTGGATTGTTTTCAAATTTCATTTTGTTTCTGTATTCTCCTGTGATTTCGTGAACTTCCTTGGAGGATTATTCCAAATTGCCTTGCTGACGTTTCACAGGTCTTCAATTCTGGGTTTGTTGCTATTTTTGATTTTTCTGTGGTATCTTTTTTTTTTTTTTTTTTTGGTTTTCATAATTGTTGTGATTTTACATTGATGACTGTGCATTTGAGAAAACAGCTACATCCTCCAGTTTTTGCAGGTGTTCTTTGGTAGCATTAGATTGTTACTATTTACTATCAAAACTTAAACACTGGCCTGTGGTTTTTTTCCCTCTTGGGAAGGCCTTATAGTGAGCACTGGAACTAAAACACTGACTGGAACTACTTGTTGTCCTGCCATTGTTTTCCAGTATGAGCATGAATTGTAGTGAGTACTAGAAGTTAAACTTTGCCCCAGAACCATATTGATGCCTTCCTGTTGTTTCCCAGTCTGAGGAAGAGATAAGTGAACATTGGAAATTAATCCTAAACCTTTTAGTTATTTCTAGGCTAGGAGGAGGCTCCAAGCAAGTATCTGGGCTTTGTGGAAAATCTAGCCAGGGATTCAGGCCTTCTCATGGACTGTGCTCCCTCTATGACACTGGTTAATTTCTTCAATGTGTATCTCCATGGATCAGCACACAGAGTAGCTGCCAAGGTCCACATGCCAGACACTGTGATTAATTCCCTACTTTTTTGTCCTCAATTCACCCAAGTGGTACAGCCCTCCTGGTACTTCCAGTGGTTCCCATAGTTAAGACTGGAGTGGGATTCTTATGAAGACTATCGGACTAATGGAGAATTTGAATGTCTACCTCCAATTCCTTTTGAGATTGATAGTCTAGGGGAATTCTTTGTGAATGGCTTGGGAGGGGATGACACAGTCTAAAAATGACTGTTACTTTTACAAGGGATTTTCTGCATTCTGTGAGCCCAGAGAGTTTCTCTGCTTCTCCTCTGAGTTATTATGAACTCACTGTTGTAGTCTTGTCATTAATAGTTTCTAGTTGAATTTTAGTGGGAGTGATGCTGGGGGATCCTCTGTTCTGCCATCTTGCTGGTGTCACTTATTCAATAACTTTTATTACAACACACATGAGAACTACAGGATCTCCCTTATTTTAGACATACTTCTTCTCATCCTCATTTTCTATTTAACAATTCAGTTGCTCTTGATAGTCAGGATCAATCACCTCAGTTAGTACTATAACTCTCTTCTTATCTGCCTGTTGGTTTTCTGGCATAAGGAAGCATAATGGTAAAAATCTATGCTTCCAGTGTAATGAAGCCCCCATTGTGTTCCCTGGTAGAAATATTCCTCCCTTGAAAAGTAAGACATCTAAACCAGCCAATCCAATAATTGCAGGGACAGGAAACAAAACTTTTGCTAGTTGATCATGAGAGTGAAAGGAGATAACATTCACATTTTTACCTTGATTACCAGAGCGAAGAATCCTGACCATGGGAGAAGTGGTACCATATTTTAGTTGCTGACCCGGAACATTTCTGAAGAACATTATCTCAGCCATATGGTTATCCCACATTGTGTTATAACTGAGTTTTCAAATACATCGCTTTATCAACCCATCCGTTTGATGGTGATGGGAAATGTAGTCATACAATGAGTTCCATAAACAAGGTCCCATTGCCAGACTTCAGTTCCTGGTCAGAAACAATGCTGTGTGGAATATTATGGCAGTGAATGTGGATTTCTCTAAGTCCACAGATGGTTATTTTGACAGAAGCATTGTGGGCAGAGAAGACAAATCTACGTCTAGAGTAAATGTCCATTCTTTTGAGAACAAGACACTGAGCTTTCCATTATGGAACTAGTCCAGTGCAATCAACCTGGCACTAAGTGATGGGCTGATCCAACCATGGAGTGGTACTGGACTCACTGTTTGTCTCTGATATTCACATTTTGTGCACTCAGTGTGACTACAGCCAGATTAGCCTTGGCAAAAGGAAATCTGTATTGCTGAGCCCATGTACAGTTTTCATCCTTGTGTTTTTAGTCAATTTGTTCATCAGCCAATTTGGCAAGGGAAGGAATGTCTGAGGCAAAAAACTAACATTCACAGATTGTGTCATCTTGTCCACTTGATTATTAACATCCTTACCTACTGAAGTTGCTTCAGTGATTATTCACATGGTTCATAAATATCTTTATACTTAGTTATCTACTTCTTAATAACAAACCATCTCAAATTTAGTGATTTAATGCCATCATTTATTTACTCATTATTTTGATAGCCGTATTGGGCTCACTTATACTGGTCTCATGTATGCAATTCCCTCACTAGTCATGTGGAATTTTTTATTTTTATTTTAAAGTTGTGCGGGTACAATTCTGGATTAAGTATACAAGTGGAAATCATACAGGTAAAGTTTGGGCCTCCTTTTGGTCCCCACTTTGCCTGGTTTGAGATCAGGTACCCTTATTGATGTTGTGTCCCAACCCCCACCCCAGCAGTATCCCATTACTTCCAATCCCTTTCTTAGAGTATTATGGTAAATGTTGAGGGTCCGCTTATGTGTGAGAACATATGGTACTTTGTTCTTTGTTTCTGTCATAGATCATTGAATATTATAGACTCTAAATCCATCCAAGTTGCTGCAAAGTCCATATGCTTGTCCTTTATGACTGCATAATATTCCAGCACATATATGTACCACATTTTAAAATCCAGTCCATTTCAATGGGCAGCACGGTTGGGTCCACATTTTTGCTATTGCAAATAGTGCTGCAATAAACATGCATGTGCAGGTATCTTTTTTGTAGAATGATTTGAGTTCCTTGGGTATATTCCCAGTAGGGGGATTGCTGGGTCATATGGAAGGTCAATTTCTAGTTCTTTTAGAAATTGCCACAATGTTTTCCATAGAAGTTGAACTAGTTTGCATTCCCACCAACAGTATAGAAGCATTCCCTTTTCCTCACATCCTCACCAGTGTCTTATTTATGTTTTATTAATGATGGCCATTCTTACTGGGGTTAGGTGGTATCTCAATATGGTTTTGATTTGCATTTCTCTGATGATTAGTGATGCTGAGCACTTTTTCATGTGTCTGTTGGCTG
The DNA here is from genome assembly GCA_963574415.1 of Tarsius wallacei. NCBI lineage: Eukaryota > Metazoa > Chordata > Mammalia > Primates > Tarsiidae > Tarsius > Tarsius wallacei. Next base: position 6,460 of record CAUYQG010091328.1, on the reverse strand, counting down.
CCCATGTATCTTCTTTTGAGAATTGTCTATTCATGTCTTTTGTCCACTTTTTAATGGTACTGTTTGTTTTTTTCCTTTTGGCATGTTTGAGTTCCTTGATGATCCTGGATGTTAGACCTTTGTCAGATATACAGTTGGCAAATATTTTTTCCCATTCTGTGGGCTGTATTCTCGCTTTCTTGATGGTTTCTTTTACTCTGTAGAAGCTTTTCAGTTAAATGAGGACCCACTTGTCTATCTTATCTCTTATGACATTGACACCTGGGTTTTGATCAGGAGTTGATTGCCTACTCTAATTTCTGTAAGTGTGTCTCCTGCATTTTCTAAGATTCTTATAGTTTGAGGTTTTACATTTAGGTCTTTGATCCATTTAGAGTTGATTTTTCTGTACGGTGATAAGTAGGAATCCTTTTCAATCTTCTGCATATGGTCAGCCAACTTTCCCAGTACCATTTACTGAAGAGTTTCTCCTCTCCCTCATGATTATTGGTAGAGGCTTTGTCAAAGATGAGTTGGTTGAGAAATTGAGGTTTTGCTTCCAGAACCTCTATTCTGTTCCTTTGTTTCACATGCCTGTTCTTGTGCCAATACCAGGCTGTTTTGATTATTGTAGCCCTATAGTAAAGTATAAGTTTGGAAGTGTGATACCTTCCACTTTGTTTCTTTTGCTAAGAATTGTTTTGGCTATTCATAGTCCTTTGTCTCCATATGAACTTCTGTATTGTCATTTCCAGGTTTGAGAAGAATGATATTGGTAATTTAATGGGTGTTGCATTGAATCTGTAGATTGCCTTGGGCAAGATGGACATCTTAACAATGTTGGTTCTTCCAATCCATGAGCATGGGACATTTTTCCATTTGTTTGTGTCTTCTTGGATTTCTTTGAGCAGTGTTTTGTAGTTTTTGTTGTAAAGGTCTTTGACTTCTCTGGTTAGGAAGATGCTGAGGTATTTTGTGTGATCATATCATAAGCAAAGAGGGATAACTTAACTTCCTCTTTTCCTATTTAGATACCCCTGATTTCCTTCTCTTGTCTAATTGCTCTAGCTAGGATTTCCAACAACACAATGTTGAACAAGAGGGGTGAAAGTAGTCAGCCTTGTCTTGTTCTAGTTTTTACAGGAAATGATTCCAGTTTCTGTCCATTTAGCAATATGCTGGCTGTGGGTTTATCGTAGATGGCACTTACTATTTTGAGGAATGTTCCTTCTATACCTAGGTGTTCAAGGGTTTTTATTAAGAAGGGATGCTGGATTTTTTAATTTTTGAGTCAGAGTCTCACTCTGTCACCCAGGCTGGAGTGCAGTGGTGTGCTCATGGCCATTGTAGTCTTGACCTGTTGGGCTCAGGTGATCCTTCTGCCTTAGCCTTTCAAGTAGCTGGAAATACAGGCACGTATCATGATGCCTAGCTAATTTTTTGATTTATTGTAGAGATAAGGTCTCACCAAGTTGCCTAGGCTGGTCTCAAACCCATACTCAGTGAATCCTCTCACCTTGGCCTCCCAAAGTACTGGGATTATAGACATGAGCCACCGTGCCTGGCCTAAGGGATGCTGGATTTTATCAAAAGTTTTTCTGCATCTAATGATATGATCATGTGGTTCTTGTTTTTTATATCTGTTGGTATATTTAATTACGTTTATGATCTTGTGGATGTTGAACCATGCCTGCATTCCATGGATAAAGCCTACTTGGTCATGGTGGATGATTTTTGAGATGTGTTGTTGGATTCGATTTGCTAGAATCTTGTTGAGGATTTTTGCATCTATGTTCATTAGGGATCTTGGCCTATAGTTCTCTTTTTTATTGTTGGATCTTTACCTGGTTTAGATATCAGTGTGATGTTATCTTTGTAAAATGATTTGCAGAAAATTCCGTATTTCTCAATAGCCTGGAATACTTTAAATATAATTGGTATCAGCTCCTCCTTATATGTTTTCTAGAATTCTGCTGGAAAGTTGTCTGGTCCAGGATTTTTTTTTTGTAGGTAGTTTTCTTATGATGGAATCAACATCCTGGGTTGTTATTGGTTTATTTAGTGTCTCAATGTCTTCTTGTTCCAACGTTGGGAGGTTGTGTGATGTCAGAAAGTCCTCCATTTCATTTAGGTTATCAAGTTTGTTTCCATACAGGTGTGCATAATAATCTCTGAGAATCTCTTGTGTTTCTTCAGGGTTGTTGTGATTTTATCTTTTGCATTTCTGATTGTGTGTTTTGGGACATTTTTCTTAATTATTCTGGCTAGGGGTCCATCAATCTTTTTTATTCTTTCAAACATTTTGTTGATTTTTTTCCTGTGATATTTTTGTCTTCTATGTCCATTTTTTGGGCTTTTACTTTGGTGATCTGGATTCTTTTGCTGAAGTTAGGGTTTTGGTGGTCTTGTGTTTCTACCTTCCTTAGGTGATTTGTTGGGTTGTTAGCTTGTGAACTTTCCATTTCCTTGATGTGTGTAAAGATAAAAATTCCCCTCTTAGAACTGATTTCATGGCATCCCAGAGGTTTTGGTAAGATGTTTCTTCATTTTCATTTGTTTCCAGTAATCTTTTAATTTTGATGCTGTTTAGTATCCATGTCTTTGTGGGTTTTGGGTGAATTTTGTTGGTGTTAATATTTATTTTTATTCCACTGTGGTTTGAGAAGGTGTGTGGCAGTATTTTGATCCTATAGAATTTATTTATGCTTGAGTTATAGCTGAGGATGTGATCAATCTTGGAGTACATTCCATGTGGTGATGAGTGGAATGTATATTCTGTGGTTGTTGGGTAGAGTGTTCGTAGGTATCTATTAAGGTCATTTGGTCGAGTGTCAAGTTGTGGTTCCAGATCTCTTTGTTGATTTTTTTGCCTCGATTATCTATCTAGGGTTGTTAGTGGGTATGTAAGTTTCCAGCTATAATAGTGTTAGGGTCAATATCTTTTTTTTGTTTTCTTAGTAGTTGCTTTATAAACACTGATGCTCCTGTGTTAGGTGCATATATATTTAGGATGGATATTTCTTGTTGATGGTTTGAACCTTTTATCATTATGTAGTGTCTTTTTTCTTTTAAAATTTTTGATAGCTTAAAGGTTGCTTTGTCTGATATTAATGTTGCGACTCCTGCCTCCTTCTGTGATCCATTCACCTGAAAATTTGTTTTCCATCCTCTAAATTTAAGTCTGTGAGCATCCCTTGTGTTGAGATGAATTTCTTAGATACAGCAAATTATTGGGTCATGGTTTATTATATAGTTTGCCATTCTGAGTCTTCCCAAAAGAAGATATATGGGCAGCCAACAGACACATGAAAAAGTGCTCAGTCTTACTAATCACCAGAGAAATGCAGATCAAAACCATATTGAGATACCACCTAACCCCAGTAAGAATGGCCATCATTAATAAAACAAACAAGGACAGATGCTGGCAAGGATGTGGAGAAAAAGGAAAGCTTCTACACTACTGGTGGGAATGCAAACCAGTGCAACCTCTTTGGAAGACAGTATGGTGATTTCTAAAAGAACTAGAAATTGACCTTCCATATGACCCAGCAATCCCGCTATTGGGAATATACCCAGAGTAACTCAAATCATCCTACAAAAAAGATATTTGCACATGTGTGTTTGTTGTGGCTGTGTTCACAATAGCAAAAACATAGAACCAACCATGCTGCCCATTGAAGCTGGACTGGATTAAAAAAATGTGGTACATATACACAATGGACCATAAAGAAGGACAAACATATGGACTTTGCAGCAACTTGGATGGATTTAGAATCTATCATACTCAGTGATTTATCATAGAAACAAAGAACAGAGTACAATATGTTCTCACTCATAATGGACCTTGAACAATTTTCATAATACTATAAGAAAGGGATTGGCAGACATGGAAACTTCCAGGGGAGGGAGGGGCATATCTTATCAACAAGGGTACCTGCACAATGAACATTTGTATACTTACTCCTGAATTGTACTCCACATCTTAAAACAAAAAGTCAAAAAGCAAGTGTTGGCAAGGCTGTGAGAAAAGGAAATGCTTCTACACTGTTGGTGTGAATGTAAGCTAGTTCAACTTTTACGGAAAGCAGTGTGGCACTTTCTCAAAGAACAAAAAATTGAGCTTCCATATATGATCCAGCAATCTCACTTGTGAGAATATACCCAGACGAACACAAGTCACTGTACCAAAAACACACATGCACTTGTATATTCATTGCAGCACTATGCACAGTAGCAAAACATGGAAACAACCCAGATGCCCGTTGAAAGTACACTGGATTGTTTGAGGTTTTATATTTAGGTGTTTGATCCATCTAGAGTTGATGTGTGTGAATGGTGATAGGTAGGGATCCTGTTTCAAACTTCTGCATGTGGTCAGCCAGTTTTCCCAGCACCATTTACTAAATAGGCTCTTCTCTTCCCACTGGTTGTTGGTGGAGGCTTTGTTGAAAATGAGCTGGTTGAAAAATTGAGGTTTTGCTTCCAGAATCTCTATCCTGTTCTATTGGTCCATATGCCTGTCCTTTCACTTGTACCAATACCAGACTGTTTTGATTACCATAACCTTATAATAAAGTTTAAAGTCGGAAGTGTGATACCTCCTGCTTTGTTTCTTTTGCTAAGGATTGTTTTGGCTATTCATGGTCCTTTATGTTTCCATATGAATTTATTGTCATTTCCAGGTCAGAGGAAGAATGATGCTGGTAATTTAATGGGTATTTCACTGAATTTATAGATTGTCTTTGGTAGGATGGACAGTTTAACAATGTTGATTCTTCCAATCCATGAGCATGGAATATTTTTCCATTTGTTTGTATCTTCTTGGATTTCTTATACAGTGTTTTGTAGTTTTAATTGTAGGGTCTTTCACTTCTCTGGTTGGGAAAATGCTGAGGTATTTTATTTATTTATTTATTTTGTGGCTATTGTTAATGGGACTGTGCTTTTTATTTGGTTCTCTGTTTGTTGTTGATGTATAAGAATGTGACTGTCTTTTGCATGTTGATTTTGTACCCTGAGACTTTGCCAAAGTCCTTTATGAGTGCAAAAAGGTTTTTGATGGATTCTCTTGGATTTTCAAGGTATAGAATCATATTGTCAGCAAAGAGGGATAACTTGACTTCCTATTTTTCTATTTGAATACCCCTGACTTCCTTCTCTTGTCTATTTGCTGTAATTAGGACTTCCAACACAGTGTTGAACAGGAGGGGTGAAAGTGGGCAGCTTTGTCTTGTTCTGGTTTTCAGGGGAGATGCTTCCAGTTTCTATCCATTTAGCAATGTGGTGGCTGTGGGCTTATCTATAAGAATCTTAGAAAATGCAGGAGACACCCTTATAGAAATTGGAGTAGGCAACCAACTCCTACTCAAAACCCCAGGTGTTGATGCCTTAAGAGATAAGATAGATAAGTGGGACCTCATTAAACTGAAGAGCTTCTGCAAAGCAAAAGAAACCGTCAAGAGAGTGAGGAGACAGCCCACAGAATGGGAAAAAATATTTGCCAACTGTATATCTGACAGAGCCCTAACATCCAGGATCATCGAGGTACTCAAACATGCTGAAAGGAAAAAAACAAACAGCCCCATTAAAAAGTGGGCAAAAGACATGAATAGACACTTCTCAAAAGAAGACATATGGGCAGGCAACAGACACATGAAAAACTGCTCGGCATCACTAATCATCAGAGAAATGCAAAACAAAACCACATTGAGATACCATCTAACCCCAGAAAAATGGCCATCATTAATAAAACAAGCAACAATAGTTGCTGGTAAGGGTGTGAAGAAAAGGGAATGCTTCTATACTGTTGGTGGGAATGCAAACTAGTTCAACTTCTATGGAAAACATTGTGACAATTTCTAAAAGAACTAGAAATTGACCTTCCATATGACCAAGCAATCCCCCTACTGGGAATATACCCAGAGGCACTTAAATCATTCTACCATAAAGATACCTGCACATGCATGTTTATAGCAGCACTATTTGCAATAGCAAAAACGTGGACCCAACCATGCTGCCCATCAAAAAAGGCTGGGTAAAAAAAAAAAAAAAAAATGTGGTACATGCATGATGGAATATTACACAGCCATGAAGAAAAACAAAATCATGAACTTCATAGCAACCTGGATGGACTTAGAGCCTGTAATACTGAGTGATCTTTTACACAAAAAACTGAGTATCACATATTCTCACTCATAGCGAACCTTGAACAATTATTGTAATACTGTAAGAAAAAGAATTGGTAGTAGTGGGAAACTGCAGGGTTGTGGGGGGGAGGGGGGAAGGCAGGATTAGCAGTAGTGGGAATTTGCCGGGGGAAGGGGGGCATCAACAAGGGTACCTGCATAATGAACATTTGTATACCTAACCCTGAATTTTACCTCACATCTTTAAAATAAACAAATTAAAAGTTAAAAAAAAGATTCTGTAAGTGGGAGGAAAAGGGTAGCAAAGGAGAAAACATGCCACAAGATGAGGCTGT
>CAUYQG010091324.1:0-38059 GCA_963574415.1 Tarsius wallacei | reverse complement strand
ATTACCTGAGCCCACGGGTTCGAGACCCGCCTGGGCAACTTGGCAAGACCTCATCTCTACAATAATTCAACAAATTAGCCGGGCATGGTAGCGCACGCCTGTAGTTCCAGCTACTTGGAAGGCTGAGGCGGAAGGATCGCCGGAGCCCAGCAGGTCGAGGCTGCGGTGGCGGGAGCGGCCACTGCACTCCACTCTGGGCGACGGAGTGAGACTCCAGCTCAAAAAAAAAAAAGAAAAAAGATCCTCCTTAGGTAAGTGTGCTATTTAGTAAATTCTAAAACATACTTCTGGTTGGGCATGATGGCTCACACCCGTATTCCCAGCATTTTGGGAAGCCAAGGCTGGAGGATCGCTTGAGCCCAGGAGTTTGAGACCAGTCAGGGTAACATAGTGAGGCCCTGTCTCCACAAAAAAATTTTAAAAGTAGCCGAGCATGGTGGTGTATGCCTGTAGCCTCAGTTAAATGGGAAGCTGAGGTGGAAGGATTGCCTGAGCCCAGGAATTTAAGGCTGCAGTGAGCTGTGACCATGCCATTGCATTCTAGCCTGAGTGACAGAGTGAGACCCTGACTCAAATAAATAAATCAATAAAAATAAATCATACTTTACTTTTATATTTCAACATCTCTGCCTTCAGGATAGGTGGTTAATTGATGGCTTCTCACAGTCACACTCAGCCAGGCAGCATTCATGACCTGGTTGCCTCATGTTCCATGAGAACTTAGTCCATTGACGCAACTGTGGTGACTTGGAGGTTACTGCCAAGGGCCCGAACAATGGCAAAGCTCCAGACAGCACAACTTTTGATGCCAGTAGAGGAAAGAGTGAGGATATCCAATTGTTAGAAAACTCCCATGAGCACCTTGATAGGATCCACAAAGCTCCATAATTAAAACTTGCATAATGAGTGTCTGTAGCTTAGATGGAAGTCTTAGAAACAATGATGGTACACTGTTTTAAAACATGCTGCCTCTCCTAGACTCTTGGTAGCCCAGAACCTGATGCTCTGTGAAAAAACATGGATACCATTGACTCTGAATCCACACTCAATTCAGAAAAGTCCACCTTCAAATGTGCAGAAGTTTTAGAGAGCACTTCAACCAATTAATTTTGATAAGTGTACCTTCTTTGGTATGCAAAAGAATGATAAATGATTTCTTAAAGTCCAGATATCTCACTCTAAGTTATAAGAAAGTTTTAAGTCATAGTTTAATTGACAGTGGGTTTTTTTTTCCTTAGAGGCTTATAAAACAATGGGTTGTGTGTGGCAGGAACAGCAGTGTTCACCCAATGTTCATCTGTTCCCCGTACGTCCCAGTGCTCTTGTAGGTAGGTTGTGCCTTGTGACTAGTTCTGGCCAGGGGGACATGGGTGGAAAGAGACTTGTGTTATTTCTGGATCAAAGCACAGAAATATTGGTCCTTGTCCCTAGATGTCTTTTCTCATGCCATGGCAAACCCTGAAGCCTCTGGCAGAGATAGTGAAGCCTTTGTCAGCATGTGACTCCTGAGTGGCTACATGGAGCAGAAGCCCCATTGACTCTCATTGCAGCAGGGAATACGCTTTTCTTGTGTAAGTCACTGATGTTTAGAGGCTGTTTTCACTATAATACAAGTCTAGCATATCCTTAGAATACAGTCCACCAGACAACCCGTGACATCTTACATTTGATAAGATAAAGTGCAGGTACACTCAGCGGTGTGATGGTAAATGCTTAACAACCAGCTTTCATGGAGGTGGTGGGAGTCACTGATTTGTAGCATTTGCCTATTTTTGGTGGTGTAAATACTCACACCATGGCCAATTTCAAGTTACCAAAATGACTTTAACCAGCTTGCAAAACTCCTAAAAATTTAACAATCATCTCTTGTAAAGCAATACACATAAATGCCAGCACCGCCTGGACATACACTGCAAATATCTCCTCAGTTCACATTTTTCTCACAGAACATTTCTTGATTTTGAATACTCAACTTCATAGAACATATGTATCTCTCAATATATCGTTTTTTGTTTTGTTTTGTTTTTTGCTATTTTTACAGGAAAAATATATGCTTACGTATTCCAAAGTCAATAGGACCTTTTTAACAAAGCAGGGCATGAAGAAAAAATATGTCATTAGTAGAGAGTCATAATCATGTGCACACTCTTTGAAAAGTATTGTTAGCAAACCTAAGTTTCTCTGTCACTGATACTGAGAGAGACATCACAGCATATAAACCAGCTATTAACAACTGTATCAATTCTTTGATGACCAACAAATATTTTTTAGTTATTTTGCATCATAACATAGTAGTTGGTTACTTACATATTCGCATTTTACTGTGATTTAGTTACCTTTCACGAAATTTGTTGGTGATGGCTGGGTGCAGTGGCTCATGCCTACAGTCCCAGCACTTTGGGAGGCTGAGATGAGAGGATTGCTTGAGCTCAGGAGTTAAGACCACCCTGGACAACATATTGAGACATGGTCTATACAAAAAAAGAAAAAAACCAAAAAATTAGCCGGGTGTGGCAGCTCATGTCTGTAGTCCCAGCTACTTGAGAGGATGAGGTGGGAGGATTGCCTTAGCCCAGGAAGTCGAGGCTGCAGTGAGCTGTGAACGTGCCACTGCATTCCAGCCTGGGCAACAGAGTAAAATCCCAACTCAAAAAAATAGATTTTAAAAAATAAATTTGTTGATTGTTTGTGACTGATGTGTAACCCATGATGATTTTTTCTCATTTAAAATAGTGGGAAATAAAACCTATTTCCTTTTCAACTTTTTATGTAGACCATCTGATTTTCAGCAATGGACTACAGACATTAGGGGAGAAACGCTGATTATATAAAAACTAAGCCCTTGAGCTCTCAAGAGCTTTAGTGCATGAATTTAAAATGACGTCTATTTTGCCTACTCAGGGAACATTTTGCATAATTCTTGGTTTCTAGTTGTGCTCCAGATGGACAGCACTGCTGGTGTGGATGGTGGAAGCCAGTGATTCTTATATTCTTAGTGCGGTTTAAAATATATGGTACAACATTAGTTACTATCTGTTCTGAGCTGAGAAACAGGGTGGAATCCAATTATTTCTGATTCATTGAAGCAAAATAAATAAGTAACCGTTTGGAGAATGGTTGACAGTTTATCTCCTCTATGTCCTCAAATGTCTTTCCTTCGGACCCAAACCCTCACCCTGTGACTCCTCAATCCCAACCAGTTAAGATGAGACTGAAACCCTTCCCAAGACGGACACTCCTTGCCACCCCTCTTATTCTGAGTCAGGTCAGTTTGTGGAGATATCAGAGGCCATTTAAGCAAGCCCTCTGACCATAATACAAGGGGGACCCAAAAAAATTGGAATTATCTTTTGGAGGGCGGGTCCCTTGTAGGACAGGCTTCCCCTGCTAGGTAAGTGTTCTAGGAACCCATTAGCATCAGCGTACCAGCTAGCATTGTTGTGAGAGGCTGCGTTCACCTTCCATGAATTTTTTTTTTCTTTTTGAGATTCTTTAAATGCATTTGCCCATTTCATGATGGGTAAATTACAAGCCCACCTGCCCATACCATGCTGAGTGTTCAGCAATTTTTAACCAAAAATGGCATGACTCATGTACCCTCCCCTCCTTATTCACCCGATCTTTTTTTTGTTTGTTTGCTTCCCCAGCTGAAAAAAGTCCTCAAAGGGAAACATTTTGCCCATGTGGAAGAGGCGAAACAAAAAATGGCAGAAGCACTAAAAGGCATCAAAATTGAGAGTTTAAAAACTTTTGAGCAATGGAAAACACATCTTGATAGGTGTATTGCATCAAACAGAGAGTACTTTGAGGTTTAAACATGTAAGAGTAAATACACAATTTTTGATAAATAAATTCCAGGGTTTTGGGGTCTCCCCTCATATACTTTTCTGCCTATCCCAGTTTGACATTTTGATAGAGCTTTATCCTATCTGGAGTCTTAAAGAGTTCCCGGGAAGGGTCACACCTTAATTTCTTTACCATTTGAATCCTTAGAAGAGATTAAGACAATTAATAGAGGTCAAAATCTTGAAAGAAAAGGCCAAAAATCTCTTTCGGGAGAAGTCATGTTTTAAGAAGTGTGAGATCAACAGGGAAGAGGGGAACAGAACAAAGCTTATCTACTTGTCAACAGAGTCTGGCATTCCCAAGAAGCTCCTGACATTTCCCCTAAGAGACCACATTGTCACCACCCTAAGAAGATGGATGCCAGTTCAGCCCACCCAGGTCTCTTACACCACTGAAAAGAGCCAAATGATGGGTTTTTGGGGGCGTGACAAGGCTGCTCTCCTTTTATACTATTAGTTTTGTGACTCCATGGATGCAATAGTGTTGACCTCATTCTCCTAATGCATCCTGTGTCCTTGCCCAGGAAGACAGGTGAGTATCTAGAATTTCCCAACTGCTTCCTTCTAATGTCCTGCTTCTATAAGTGGCCTTTGGACACTCAGTGTCAGGATCTCTTAGAAATACAGAATCTCGGCCAGATGTGGTAGCTCATGCCTATTATCCCCCAGGATTTCTTGAGTTCAGGGAATTGAAGACCAGTCTGGGAAACATAGAGAGACTTTATCTCTATTTAAAAAACAACAAGAAGGCAGAGACGGAAGGATAGCCTGAGCCCAGGAGGTAGAGGTATGGTGAGTTGTGATCATGCCACTGCACTCCAACCTGAGCAACAGAGTGAGACCCTGACTAAAAAAAAGAAAAGAAAAAGAAATACAGACTCTTAAGCCTCACCCTAGGCTACTAAAGCAGAATCTGCATTTTAATAGATCCCCAGGTAATTCAAGTGCACATTAAATTTTGAGAAGTCTTATCAATGGTACTCAGAAAACGGAAGTTCCGAGGACTTTGTACCATTTCTCAAACAAGCAACTAGGATGTGTCCGAAATGGGTGGTCAACAAACATCTGAAAGTTTTCAATCACCAAAAAGAAAACCGCTGGCATTCTTTCAGTCCTACACAAAGTTGAACTGGATGTCTCACAGAAATACATAGAGGCTATTCAGGAATGACTGACTGATGAGAGTTCCAGCCTATTTTTATTTTTACTTTTTAGTAACAGGGTCTTGCTGTCTCGCCCAGGTTGGAGTGCAGTGGTACTATCATAGCTCACTATAACCTTGAACTTCTGAGCTCAAATCATCTACCTACCTTAACCTCCCAAGCAACTGGGACTACAGGTACATGCACCTGGCTAATTTTTAAAAATTTTGTAGACAGGATGTGGTTATGTCTCCCAGGCTGATCTCAAATTCCTGGCCTCAAGCAGTCCTCCCACCTCAACCTCCCAATGTGTTGGGATTACAGGCATGAGCCACCACGCCTGACCCAACCTGTTTTTATTGAATACTCAGCAGTTCGCCTTCTTTCTCTATAGTTAGTTACCGTGGAAAACTTGGTTACCATGGAAAATTTGGGTCTCAAGTTCTTTCTGCAGTCATATGCTGCCCATGTAGCCTGTCCAATATGAGTCAGTCACACAGTGGACATTTTCTTGGTTGGTCATTTAATATATTGACTATTTCATATCTAAAACACTTTAATATCCAAAATAATTCAGTATTGCTTAGAGCACTGTATAGTTCTAGAATCATAACATCTCGGAGTTTTTATTTATTAGTTTTTATTTTCTTTATTATTTTCTTTATTATTCAGGGTATCTTAAGTACACCTGTATTTGCTGCTGGAATTCTCCCAAAATACACAGCTGGTCATCTCTACTCTATCTGAATTTGTGGCCTAACATTACACACAGCACCTCCATATCTCTTGGTTTTGGACAGCTCTAATTAGTAAGAATTCTTCCTTACGGCAGATTAAAATTTGACACCAAAATTGGGTCTTTGTGATTGTTCATTCATTGCAGGGTTGAGTTCTCCACCGTATTTCCCCTAACTGGTCAATGCATTCCTTCCTATTACTAGAAATATTGGGAAGCAAGGCACAGGAATACCCTAGCAGGGTCTCAAAGGCCATCAAGAAGCTCATGAAGACACCAAGACTGGGGCGCATTTATTTCTAATGCACAGTTCTATTCACCAGACTGCCTGCCAAGAAACGCTGCTCTGTGACCAATGCCATGATAACACAGTCCCTGGGAAAGAGTATGGATCAGGGTGTGGTAAAAAGCCAGAAGCCGTGTCCCTCCCTTCCTGGGTCAGACATCTGGCAGACATCCCGGGGTGGGATCGGAGGCCAGAATCCGCTGTGGGGAGCTGATCCGTTCCCACAGAGGAGCTTCGCCTCTCTGGCCGCTAGCAATGTTCCTTTGTGAAATGGGTGTTCCTGGCACCCACGAGTCCACCCTCCCTCCGCTCTTTTTCTCTCCACACTCCACACCCTACTGCAACACCCTCCCACTCCTACTCCCATGGGAGCCCCTCCCTGACATCCAGTCTGCACACACATGCCCCCACAGCTTCCTCTGCAAACACACCCACAGAGCTCCCGGACACACGCCCAGGAGGCACACGGCTTGGCTTCTGTCTCATGGCCTTAGCCTCCCCCACCCAGCCTTCCCACAGCCTTCACCCTGTATCTGCCACCCCACAATTCCTCTTCATCTCGTCATCTCCTCTCCTCTTTTGATTTCGTTCTGACTTTCCTTCACCTCATCCCAGCCCACCCTGCTTTGTTCCCTAGGGTCTGGGGATGTTGGCCCTGGAACCTCTCTCTGCACACTGGTAACCGGAGCTGTCACAAGCAGGAAAGTCGCCAGCCGGCATGTGCCTGCCTGTTCTTCTAAAGCTAGGGAGAGGGAGGATAGAAGGAGGCTGGCAGCAGCTCTATTTCTGGAAACAACAAGAACTCTTGTTTTCCCTCCTTAAATTTCTAAAGGAACCATTCCGGGCTTGGCCACAGCCACCATCATCCTCCTTCCCTTCATCTCTGTTGCAAACTTTCGTTTGTCCATTTTTCAGATATGAGAGGGACCCAAAAAAACCTGGAATTTATTTATAAAACTTGTGTGTTTATTCTTACATGTTTAAACTTCAGTCACCTGCAAAATACTCTCCATTTGATGCAATATACCTATCGAGGCACTTTTCCCACAGCTCAAAACAGCTTTTGAACTTGTCAGTTTTGATGCCTTTTAGTGCTTCTGCTATTTTTTTGGTTTGTTTATTTCACCTCTTCTACGTAGGCAAAATGCTTCCCTTTGAAGACTTTTTTCATCAGGGAAACAAAGGGGCAAGATCGGGTGAACAGGGAGGGCGGGGCACAGGGGTCATGTTGTTTTTGGCCAAAAACTGCTGAACACTCAGTGCGACGTGGGCAGGAGCATTGTCATGGGAGAAGAACCAGTCACCTGTTTGCCACAAAAAAATTCAAGGCCTAATGCAGTTTCTTACAACAACACTAGCTGGTACACTGATGCCAATGGGTTTCTAGAACACTTATCTAGCCGAAGAAAGCCTGTACTGCAAGAAGCCCATCCTCCAAAAGATAATTTCAGTTTTGGGGGGGTTCCCCCTCATACAATGAATGCAGGATCTGTCTGCAGTGGCAACCCATCCATATGACAAGTTACTCAAGTCCAGGAGACCCCACAGAGGATAGAAAAAGCAACGAAAGAAGGGGATAAGATTTTTTATGTTCAACCAGAATCTTAGATGATCTAAATGTATGTTAATCCCCTGGAATCTATCTACAGACATAATACTGAAAAAAAATGCTGAATCAATAAAGCAGGATACATCAGTTTATAGCACTTCCATGTCCCATAGTACCCAAGAACTTCGCTAGGATTTAAAAATGATCTTCTTGGGCCATTGATTTGCCACGGTTGTCAGGGTTTCTTATTATTACTTGGTGAGGTGGATGACAGTTTATCTACATAAATATTAAGAACAACGGGGCCCTTTATTCCTTCCATTCTAAGAACACATGAATTTTTTATGACAGCTGCTATTTACGTGAACTAAATACTGAGCATATTCTACAGCACTGCATCAAGCATGATGCAAGAGACACTGTTTTTGATCACTGAAAATTTACCATCTAAAAAAAGATCACATCAATGAGACTACAAAAATGTGAACAAATAGCCAGAAACAGCTTTCAGCACCTTCTTTTAATGTTAAAAATACTTCAGTGGAGCCTCACTTTCTGAATAATAAAGTCCTAACATATGAATTTGGCATTCAAGAACCTAACATGTGCATGTGTTTGCATGAGGGTACTAGTTATTTTGACATAGGAAAAATTTTATAAAATTGTATTAAGAATAAATAATTAAAAACAAAAAATTAAAACGAATTGTATTCTTTATAATAGGCAGCATATACTAACCACACAATGAAATATTATTTGATCCTATACCTTTATAATGTTCAGATCAGAAAAAAGAATAAGAACCTAACAATAGTTGGGTGCAGTGGCTCATACTTGTAACTCCAGCACTTTGGGAAGCCGAGGTGACAGGACTGCTTGAGCCCAGGAGTTCGAGACCAGCCTGGACAACATAGCAAGACCTCGTTAAAAAAAAAAATTAGCCAGGCATGGTAGCACCCTCCTATAGTCCCAGCTACTCAGGAGGCTGAGGTGGCAGGATCAGCTGAACCCAGAAGGCTCATGAAGTGATCATGCCACTGCACTTCAGCCTGGGAAAAAGAATGAGACCCTGACTCAAAAAAAAAAAAAAAAAAGAACCTAGGAATCTGGGTCCAGTACACATTTTCAGCCCTGTCTTTCGTTATCTCCACTAACACTGTAGCCTACACACTGGACTTATCGGTTTCCAAACACAGTCTGTACTTTTCGACAGGATCTTGAGGACAGGGATGCTGTGGCTTCTACAGTATATCATGTAGTTTCCAGCCCGATGCCTTCTGCATAGCATAGTAGTTGCTGAACAGACACTTGCTGAAGGTGAGCTTCATGAGAACAAGGCAGTTCTGAGCAGGGCGGCATTAGCATTGGCAGAGTCCGTCGCCTAAAGAAAAGGCACATCCTCTTTGCCAGCCAAATGCCTGCTCCTTCCCTGGGTTAAGCCCTCGCCCTTTCTGCATTCTTGCTGTGAACACTGTTTTTCCGTTGCCATAACTGCCCCATGATGTTAACGTAGTTCACAGCTCTCGTCTGTGCTCATTCCTTCTCATATGCCCAAGCTTCACATAGCTTTCAACTGGGCTTTACCAGAGAGTCCCAGGTTGCTATCACCACACGTATCCAAAACACACAGGAAGCAAGTTGGTGTGGCACAAGTAGAGACTAGAGCCAGACCCCCCCATCAACGAGTTATTTCACCCTCCATTCAGAATGTTGTACAAGTACTGTCTCCAGCTGGGCACGCTGGCTCATGCCTATAATCTCAGTACTTTGGGAGGCTGAGGCGAGAGGTTCAAGATCAGCCTAGGCAACATAGAAAGACCTAGATTCTACAAAAGAATTTATAAAATGAGCCGAGCATGGTGGCACATGCCTATAGTCCCAGCTACTAGGGAAGCTAAGTCAGAAGGATCGCCTGAGCCCAGGTGGTCAAGGCTACTGTGAGCTGTGATTGTGACATTGCACTCCAGCCTGGGCAACAGAGTGAGAGCCTAACTCAAAAAGAGAAAAGAAATACCACCTTAAGGGGGATATAAAGATCAACGTTTCATTAATGTCTTAACTCCCAGGGAAACCTCTTCTCTCTCCCACCTTCTGATCGCTTAGCTTCATTTTCTGGCTTCCTATTTCATTTAACACGAGTACAGTGTATTAGCTTAAGAAATTTCTTCCGTCAACAGATCTTGAAAGCCAGTAATAGCTCTAGAAGTAATTTTTTCCAGCAATATGGTTCTGATAATGTGAGTCTCATAGTGACAAATACAGCCCGATTCAACACGCCGTCAATAATTGTCCATGGCAATGGACATTATAGGTCAACCAGAAACACTTCACCGTAATTGTGAATATAGGTCACTAAAATTCACAGATGACTCTCTCTCATTTCAATTCTTTCCATTTCCCCTAACAATACTTTCTAAAGCCCAGAGTTGTAAATGGGAACAATTTTAATTTAATCTCATTTATTTGACCACTTTATATTATCAGTTAGAAGTACTAACAAGCTATGAAATACCTCACATGAATACAGTGAAAGAGATTTTTGAAAACTGCACACACTGGATAATCAGATCATGAACAGATGAAAGCTTTAAAATCATCATACTTTTTTTTAAACCTTCAGTATTATACTACGTGGAAATTCTAAGTTTAATAAAGTAAAAAAAAATTAGAAGAAATTAGTCTATTATATTGGACACTTTAGAACTTGAACTTTGGATCAGGCATGGCTCATGCCTGTAATCCCAGCACTTTGGGAGGCCGAGGCAGGAGAATAGCTTGAACCCAGGAGTTAAAGACCACCCTAGGCAACGTAGTGAGACCATGTCTCTATATTTAATTTTCAAAATTAAACAATTGTTAAAAACAGTTTGAGCTTTGAATTAGCAATAATTAAGTGAACCTTTGCAGAGTTGGAGGTGAGACTGGCATGGAAGGTAGGAAGAGCCATTTTCTGGGGATGGTGGGAAACAGGCATTCTGGAAGTCACCATAAAAAGAGACCGAGTCCAGAAAGTAGATGAGTAGTTTCCTAGGGCTGGGGAATGGGAGGGGGGATTGGAAGAAGGCTAATGGGTATGAAATTTCTTTTTGAAGTAATGAAAATGCTCTAAAATTGATTGGGGGTGATGGAAACACAACTCTATAAGTATATCATAAGCCACAAATTATACACTTTAAATGGGTGGATTGTATGGTCTGTGAATTATATCTCAATAAAGTCCTTAAAATAGAGACAAAGTTCATAAATGTTAAGGTTTGAGAATTTGCTGAACCTAATCTAACTCATTCTAATCTGACTCACTCCCCTCCAATTTTGAAACTTTTTTTTCCCTTTCATAAGCATGTAAATCTTAACTGCTCCTGGCAAATTCAAGCCAAGAAGAATCAAACAGGTACTTGAGTTCATGAGCTTTCTGGTGAACAAGCAGGAACTTGAATAGTGAACTGCTATACCTTTGACTCAACTCATTTCTGTTTATCTTGCAACAAGTTGAAGAAAATAGAGGTTTTAATGCAAAAATAAATGTGAATTTACTCAACAGATGTAAAGAAGATAACACAATGATGTAAATAGCAATGAAATAAACTAAGGCCATAAACTTCCAAAGCCAAGGAAAAGAGGGAAAGATGAAGAGAAATACCCCTGGTTTGAATTCCAGCTCAGCAGCCTCCTAGCTGGTTGACATTAGGCAGAACACTAACCAGCCCAGCTCTGTTTATCTTCTTCGTAAAATGGAGGCTTTCATAGCATACAAACTTGTTCTGAAGATTAAAAATGACATATATAAATCCTGGCACTTTAGGGCACTGAATGAATGTTACTATTATAGCAAGGGACATATATTAATGCTCCACCATTGTTCCAACATCTTACACATGTTACCTCATGAATCATCTACCTCAATCAGGGTGGGCTAGGTTATGCTGCAATAACAGACAACTCCAAAATCTCAGTTGCTTCAAAAAACCCAAAGGTTTATTTCTCGCTCAATGTACTTATCCATCCCATGTTGGCCTGGTCTCCGCACCATGCAATCTTTGCTCTAGGACTTGGGCTAAGGAGCTGGTCCTATCTGGAACATTTCCAGTCATATGACAAAGGGGAAAAAAGGCAGCAAATCACACACAGACTTTTAAAACATATGCCTGGAACTACACGTGTTACTTCTGCTTCCCTTAATTGGCTAAAACAAGCCACAAGGTCAAGTCCGTCTTCAAGGAGGTGAGAACTTGCATTTCTAATGTGTCTAGAAAATGGTAACACAAAATATTTGTCAACAGCCTTAATGATTACCACACAACTTCATGAGGGAAACGTTTGTTTTCTCAATCCTAAAATAAGAAATTGGAGGCACAGGGAGAAAAAGTACTTGCCTACAGCTATATAGCTAGGAAGTGGCAGAACAAGGGATTTGGAACCAAGTTGTGTTGTTTTTAGCCAGAATCTGAAAACTGAAAATATTCTACCTACAAGGCTATGTGAATATGTCTCCCATCCCACATTTATAGAAAAATGTGTGCACATTTCCTTTGGGAACCAATTGACAACTGCCTTCTCAGAAACCCATCTGGAACAAAAACATTAAGAATCAGAAAATGTTCACACACCCTTTGACCTAGTAATTCTAGTTCTGGAAATTCATCTTAAGAGAGTCATTCCCAAAAGATGAAAAAATATATATATATATACTCATGAAAAGATGTATTGTGACAATGTTTATAGCAGTGAAGAACTGGAAGGAATCTACCCTTTTAACAATAGGAAGAATTAAATTATTAATTATACTCTCAGCACATTATTACAAAGCTTTTGCTTGGTGATTATGAAAACCATGTAGTAACATGGCAAAAAAAACTGTGGATATAATGTTACATAAAAAGCAAAATAGGCTGGATGCAGTGGCTCATGCCAGCAATCCCAGTACTTTGGGGGGCTGGGGCGGGAGGATCTTGCATGCCTAGAGTTTGAGACAAGTCTAGGTAACATAACAAGACCTCATCTCTACAAAAAAATCAAAACATTAGCTGGGTGTGATGGTGTGCGCCTGTAGTCCCAGCTACTTAGGAGGCAGAGGCAAAAAGATCATCTGAGCCTAGGAGGTCGAGGCTGCGGTAAGCCTTGATGGTGCCACTGCACTCTAGCGTGGGTGACAAAGTGAGACCTGACCCAAAACAAAAAGCAAACAAACCCTTTAAAATGAGGCAAAATAAAATCATCTTCAACTGTGATATGTTTGTCTAGCAAAGACTACTAACATACTACATATTTGTTCTCCTCTTTTCTCTTTTGGTAATAGGACCCTCACCTCTTCTTTTTGAGATAATGAAAATGTTTAAAATGGATTGTGATGCTGGAGACACAACCCTGTGAATATATAAAAAGTCATGTGGCATACGTAGCCTAGCTACAGACCACATTTCCCAGCCTCCCTTGAATCTAGATAATGTCATGTGACCAAGTTCTCGCCAATAGACTACGAGCAGAAGGAATGTGTGTGACGTTCCAGTTTTGTCCAGAAAAATGAGGCACCGTATTCACTACCCCCTCCAACGAGACAACCATGCTAGCCTTCTAGAAAGGAAACCACAATAACTGAAGCAGTACCTTAGGTCCAAAAATGAAAGTCATGGGTTACTGAAAATGTGAATTTTTTTCCTTCTTTCTAAAACTTCCTTAATACAATTTTTATTATTTAAAAAAGTTAGGAAAGTATGTTAACTGTAGTTCTAATGTAATTACTTATCAAAAAAAAATTTTTTTTTGAGTCGGGGTTTCTGTTGCCCAGGCTGGAGTGCAGTGGCGTGATCACTGCTTACCACAGCCTTGACATTCTGGGCTCAGGCAATCCTCCCACCCAAGCCTCCAAAGTAGATGGGGAACAACAACCGCACCACCATACCCGGCTAATTTTTGGATTTGTTTTTAGAAACAAGGTTTTGATGAGTTTCCCATGCTGGTCTTGAACTCTTGAACTCAAGGGATCCTCCTGCCTCGGCCTCCCAAAGTGCTGGGGTCACAGGCATGAACCACAGTGCCTGATCTCAAAAATTATCTTAAATATCATTTTTATGAAAGGAAAATAGACCTTCTTTGTTTGTGGAGATGTTTAAGGAAAACTTAAAAAAAACAGAAAATAATACAGAAGCAGAAATGGCATTTTTGTCCCAGTTTGGGCAATTTTATCATTTTAAATAGTCAGAAAGGATTAAGGAACATGATTGAGAAGGGCCACAGGCAAGGAATCTGCAGTGCGGGAGGAGAAAGACCCAAGAATCTGTGCAGCCCTGGGGCAGCATGAGGCTGTCAGACTGTGAGTGGAGGGCAGGGGTGGTGGGGAGTGATCTCACCAGCCCAGTCTATTAAAAGGAAGAAGTGGGAGAAAGGGAGCGAAAAGAGACAGGCCAGCTATTGTTCAATTTTACCAATGCCAACTTCTTTCCTTCTCATAATGCTACTAGGGAACATAACATTTATTTGCTCAAGTAAAGCCCTATGGTTGGACTCCTGGGATCAGCATTTTCAAGTATCTACAAATACAAAACCAGGAAAATATTGCTTTCTTGGAAATGCTTAACAGAGAATCAAATTGTCACGGCTACCTATGATTTGAAAGAAAAAGACTTTAATTCAAAAGAAAGATATATAATTGCTGACGCTATTTTAAGATCTTTACATGTATGTTATTAACTCATTTAACCTTCCAACATCCTATTAGATGGGCATTTTTAAAATATTTTATTTTAAAGATGTGGGGTATACTTCAGCATTAAGTGTACAAATGGACATCATATAGGTGGGTTTGATTACTATTATCTCCATCTTACAAAAAGGAAAAACAAGGCACAGAGCATTTAAGTAGCATTTCCAGGGTTATACAGCTAATCAATAGAAACCAGACAGTCAGTTTCAGAATCTGAGGCTTTACCGCTTACTTACACTGCCTTAATATTAAATTATTAAATCCAACAAAAATATGTAATCCAAACTCCAAACAATAAATTTTCTAATTAGTCTTCTTAAGGCTTATGTTAACATTTCTAGCAATATATATAAATTAACGAATTGACAGATCGCTTTTGTTTGAGATGAATTACATGCCAGTTACTAAAACGTGGTATGAAGACTGCTGGTCGCCTACCAAATATCCCTTCTCCCCTTCTCTCTCAAACTAGTAGTTCCTCTGTTTCAAGCTGGACATATTGCCACCCAGCTAAAAGATCACACATTGAGATCATGCTTGTGGCTGTGTGTAGCCAGGTGACACAATGAGACCTCAGTGAAGAGGGGATGGTGGCTTCCGGGAAGTCTCCTCCTGGGAAAGGTCACACTGTTCTGCATCCTGCTGTTTGTCTTTGGGGTGTGGATGTGCCGGTTCTTGCTTCGGCGGGGGTGGGGGGGTGGGGGGGGTGGAGGGGGGTGGGGGGGGCGTGGGGAGGGACACGGACGAGACTCGAGCAGAAGCTGAAAGTAGCCAAGCTCTCAGAAGACATGAGGCCACCATGCTAGACTTGGCCTGGCTTTCTCCAGAATTCTTTTTACGAGAGAGACTAATGATCAAATTGTTCAAACTACTCTCTTGAGGTCACTATGACATTACTTGTAGTTGAATTTAATCCAAACTCATTCATAAACTTAACTTTACATGACTTTTTTACTCTGATTTGGAAACATAAAAAAATCAATTAATGTATACAATTTATCTGAATACGTATGCAATAAACCTGAACAAGTTTATGCAATTTTTCTGAACAAGAATTTATCTAAATGACTCTCAGTTCTTAAGGGATTTTTTTAGGGGCACCTGTCTAAGGCAGTGCTGTCCAACCTTGTTCATGACATGACCCCCAAAGAAAATTATAATTGCACCTCTCTGAGTAAGACAGTGTGGCTGCTCTGGGCCAAAGGTTACTGATCCAGGGAGTTGTTTATCTCAACAGCTGTTCTCTAGGTCTACAAATGTTCATTGTGCAGGGACCCTTGCCCTCATATGTTCTCACTTATGAGTGAGAACATACGGTACTCTGTTCTTTCTTTCTGTGATAGATCACCGAGTATGATAGACTAAATCCATCCAAGTAGCTGCAAAGTTCATATATTTGTCCTTCTTTATGACTGCATAATATTCCATTGTGTATATGTACCACATTTTTTTAATCCAGCTCAACTTTGATGGGCAGTATGGTTGGTTTTATTTTTTTGCTATTGTAAATAGAGCTGCAACAAACATGCGTGTGAAGCTGTCTTTATGGTAGAATGACTTGAGTTCCTCAGGATATATTCCCAATAGGTGGATTGCTGGGTCATATGGAAGATCAATTTCTAGTTCTTTCAGAAATCGCCACACTATCTTCCAAAGACATTGCACTAGTTTGCATTCCCACCAGCAGTGTAGAAGCATTCCTTTTTCTCCGCATCCTCACCAGCATCTGTTGTTATTTGTTTTATTAATGATGGCCATTCTTACTGGAGTTAGGTGGTATCTCAATATGGTTTTGATTTACATTTCTCTGATGATTTAGTGAGGCTGAGCATTTTTCTTGTATCTATTGGTTGCTCGTATGTCTTCTTTTGAGAAGTGTCTATTCATATCTTTTGCCCACTTTTTAATGGGGCTGTTTGTTTCACTTCTTTTCGGCACGTTTGAGTTCCTTGTAGATTCCAGATGTTAGGCCTTTGTTAGTTGGCAAATATTTTTTCCCATTCTGTGGGCTGTCTGCCCACTCTCGTAATGGTTTCTTTGGCTTTGCAGAAACTTGCCGATTTGATGAGGTTCCACTTGTCTATCTTATCTCTTATGGTATGGGCACTTGGGGTTTTGATCAGGAATTGGTTGCCAGTTCCAATTTCCATCAGGATGTCTCCTGCATTTTCTAAGATTCTTATAGTTTGAGGTTTTATGTTTAGGTCTTGGATCCATCTAGAGTTAATTTTTGTGTATGGTGATAAGTAGGGATCCTGTTTCAATCTTCTGCATGTGGTCAGCCAGTTTTCCCAGCACCATTTACTGAATAGGTCCTCCTCTTCCCAGTGATTGTTGTTGGAGGCTTTGTCAAAGATGAGTTGGTTGAGAAATTAAGCTTTGCTTCTGGAATCTCTATCCTGTTCCATTGATCTGTATGTTTGTTCTTGTACCAATACCAGGCTGTTTTGATTATTGTAGACTTACAGTAAAGTTTGAAGTCTGGAAGCGTGATACCTCCTGCTTTGTTTCTTTTGCTAAGGATTGTTTTGGCTATTCGTGATCATTTAGTCACATGAATTTCTGTATTGTCATTTCCAGATCTGAGAAGAATAATGTTGGCAATTTCATGGGTATTGCACTGAATCTGTTGATTGCCTTTGGTAAGAGAGACATCTTGACAATGTTGATTCTTCCTATTCATGATCATGAAATGTTTTCCCATTTGTTTGTGTCTTCTTGGATTTCTTTGAGCAGTGTTTTGTAGTTCTCGTTGTAAAGGTCTTTCATTTCTCTGATTAGGAAGATGCCGAGGTATTTCATTTTGGGGGGGGCTATTGTGAATGGGATTGTGCTTTTTATTTGTTTCTTCGCCTGCTTTCAACTCCCTCCTTCTAATGCACACACCACAGCC
Organism: Tarsius wallacei; assembly: GCA_963574415.1. Taxonomy (NCBI): domain Eukaryota; kingdom Metazoa; phylum Chordata; class Mammalia; order Primates; family Tarsiidae; genus Tarsius; species Tarsius wallacei. Next base: position 20,908 of record CAUYQG010091324.1, on the reverse strand, counting down.
CAGTGCTGACAGCCTTCCACAATAAGTGACTTGGTTCTAATTACTACTAGAAAAAATGGTATCTGGAACTCATTCAGAAATCATTAAAACTTAAGAGAAGTCTAGTGAGTAAACTATTTATTACACTCTATTGTTGGAAAAAGGGTCTCATTGCAAGGCTAACTGAGTTACACAAAGGGCATTTCTTATTTCACATAGGGCATTTTTAAAAAATGGCTTCAATATTCCTATGTACTCTAAGTATTCCTTTTATATGCAAGGTGTAATAGAAGTATCCTCATGAGTCTAGAGAAAGAGAAGGGTTTTTCGAAGATTGAGCTTATGCTGCTGAAAACCGGGGTCCTAGTTATATCTGTAAGAGGAAAGAAGGGAACCTTCCTCTATCATTTTCAGTCCACCAAGAACTTCCAAATAGGTTCTCTCCTTTACTCCTTACCCCCTGCAAGGAAAATGGGAAAGATCTTAAAGATCTCAACCCATGGAGCTAAAACTCCAAGCCCTTCTGAAATGCCCACATGCCTGAATTCATTCTGCAACTTCTCATTTTTATTTTAAAAAGTTTTTCAATGTAATGTCCACACAAGTTTACAAAACTAATTGTTACAGTGAAGTAGCCACCACTCCTGTCCTGCTTCCCATAGGAAACCATTTTCAAGTTTTTCTCTTTTTGGTTTTCAGGATGTACACCTTCATATCTCGAAAATAGTATTTGTATATTGTCATTTTTTTCTAAAAATGTTTATATTTTTATTTACATTATAAATGTAGAGTTTTAGAAGTCAAATAGCTCTTTGATGCCTAAAAAAAAAGCAGCCCCTTTTCCTGCATAATCTACAAGTTCTATTCCTCTTTCCATTCCCAAAAGTGAACATGCTCAGCCCTTCCAGTGATTTCTTTAGGGATTCATCTCAAACCACCATATCTTGATTTTTCAGTTCCAGAAATGGTTATGACTTGCTTCTGTGGATGATGTGGATTTGGTCTCTTATATTCTCCTTTTATCCTTTCAGTAGAGTTATATTCCAATACTCTTTCTGGTCATTATTGTTTTTATATAATTAAGGTGACAAAAATATGATTCAAGGATGAGGCACGCAATGTATTATGGTTACACTGATGCTCTTGGTACAAATTTCTACTTTCCCTGGAATTGATGATCATCTTATTTAATTTTTACTTAATTTTCTACACACTTATCGCAAATTCATTCCCTATTCTCCAGAAGAAATACTCAGATGCATGAAGCACTCTACTCACTTTTAATTTCCTTTGAGGCATCCTTCCTGGGGGCCTGCGTCCTCCTGGATCCATCTCAGCTTGTTGTTCTGTCGGATTCCTGAAGATCTGCTATGCTCAAATCACCTTTGGAGATATCACATAGATTTTCCCTTTCGTCTGTAAGGTGATAGAGCCTCTATTTCTTGTAATCATGTCTTCTTCTTTCTTGATTTTCTCCCTTATTTTCCTAGATCATATCCTGCAGTTATTTCCTACGAAGTGATACATGAGAGGTACGTTTTCTGAAATTACTTTATTCTGCCCTCACACTTAATTGATAGTTTAGCTGGGTATCACATTCCAGTTTTTTTTTTTTTAAAAATCCCTCATAATTCATAAAGCATTGTTCATTGCTTTCCTCTAATCCAATATTATAGTTGAGAAGTCTAATGTGTTCTGATTCCTACTTTTAGCATAACGCTCAATCTTTTTTCTTTTTTGGAAAAGTCTTGAGATTCTCTCATTATCCCCACAGGTCTGACACTTAATGATGTGCCTTGGTACGGGCCCTTTTTCATTTGTAGTGCTGACTTCTTGGTAGGCAATTTCAGTTTTGGCCCCCAGTTCTGGGAACCTTTTTTGTAGAATTTTCCCTCCACTTCTTTTTTTTCTGGAGCACTTGCTGGATAGATTCTCTAAGTCTCATATCTTTTCTTTCTTATTGATCATCTACTCATCCTTTGGTTCTATTTTCAGCAGATTTTTAAAACTCTATATTCTAATCCTACTGAAGTTTTAAAAACTATATTTGTTTAGTTTTTAAGTACCTCTTTTGTTTTTTAATAGAATTCTGGTTTTATCTTATGGATACAAATCTCCTCATAATTCTTGAGGTTCTAAATTAGCATTTAAGCAGTATTTTTCTAGTCTCTGTAGTTTCCTCTTGTGTTCTATGTTCTGCATTTCATGCTGAGTCCTCCCTTCCAGGTTAGAGGTGTGCTTTACATCCCTGATGGTCTTTTTTGTCCATTATTATCTATGAGTTGGATGGTAAAAAGCTGACAAGAAGCTCTGTGAATGGATGAGGATTGCAGAGTGTGAGCTCTACTTTTGGATAGTAGAAAAAACATTGGTGTTTTTTCTGGGTCTGCTTAGCTTTTTCAGGAAAAAAATTCTCTAATTTATTGCCTATGGAAGTGATTTTTTAATTCTTTTTTTTAAGTTAGAGTCTCACTCTGTCACCCAGGCTGGAGAGCAGTGGCATAATCATGACTCACTGTAGTCTGGACCTCCTGACTCAGGCAATTCTTCTTCCTCAGCCTCCTTGAGTAGTTGGGACTGTGGGTGTGTACCACTACACCCCAAAATTTTATTCTTTTGTAGAGATGAGGTCTTGCTATGTTCCCCAGGCTGGTCTCAAATTCCTGGGCTCAAGCAATCCTCCCTTCTCAGTCTTCCAAAATACTGAGATTACAGGCACGAGCTACCATACGTGGCCAGACTTTTGAAATTTTTGACAAAAATTATGTTCCAAAAAGGTATCATGAAACAATATTACTTTTTCTATATATAACACATATGTATGCAGGGTCTCACTCTGTTGCCCAGTCTGGAGGGCAATGGCACAATCAGAGCTCACTGTAGTCTTGAGGCAATCCTCTCTCCTCAGCCTCCTGAGTAACTGGGACTACAGGCGTTTGCCACCATGCCTGGCTGATTTTTTTGTAGAAATGAGATCTCAAACTCCTGAGCTCAAGCAATCTTCCTGCCTCAGCCTCTCAAAATGCTGGGCATGGACCACCACCCCCAGCCTACTTTAAAATTTTCTACCTAGTCTATTGAATTGTATTTTCTCTAATGTCAGTGGTGAACCTTGTGATGCACTGACCAGATACTCTGTGATGAGGGGACTGGTTGACCCAGTGCCCAGGTTGTTCCTATGGGGTGTCTCCTGACAATAAGTCTCTCATCTCCTTCTGGGGCAGGAGGGAGTAGACTAGCTGCTGATTTTCTGTGCCTGGGGCCCAAGTATTTGTTCCAAATATAAGTTTTCAACTTATCTCAAACTTGCCCTCACCCCATTCTCTGCCAAAGCAGGTGATGTCCCTTTTTTTTTTTCCCTTGGGGGTTCTTACTCTGTCTCCCAGGTTGGAGTACAGTGGTACAATCAGAGTTCACTGCAGCCTCAACCTCCCCAGCTCAGTGATCCTTCCATCTCAGCCCCCAACTAACTAGAACTACAGGTACACTACCACGCCCAGTTAATTTGTTGCTGTTTTGAGAGACAAAGTCTCACTATGTTGCTCAGGCTGGTCTTGAACTCCTGGGCTCAAGCAATCCTCCCACCTGGGACTCCCAAAATGATAGGATTATAGGTATGAGCCGCCACACACAGCTAATTTTTGGATTTTTTTTTTTTTTTTTGTAGAGATGAGATCTTGCTATGTTACCCAGTTTGGAATGACACTAAGTCTTGAGCTTCCTTTAGGTTCTTCAAGGTGGAATGTCTCTCTGATCTTCCATTCACCCTACTGCATACACTTTAGACTGTGGCTTCCTCTCACGCTAGGTCACTTAACCTCCTCTGTTCTCTTTCCAACAAACATTTATGAAACACCTCATTACTCATCACTCTGTCCTATTGAGAAGAGAGATATGCCTGTGTTTATTCTGCCATCATTAGCCGGAAGCCAGCAACTAGAAGCTGGTGGCAGTTCTGTCACCGCTGCAGCTCTGGAATAGACAGGAGGTACTTGTCTCTTGCTTTTGCACCCAGCTTGCTCCTTTTCATATGAGGTGATTTTTATGTGAGGAGCTTTGATTTAGGTGAGGGTATAAAGTTAAATCGTATCGAGATCTGCCTTCAAAGTCCTTATGAGCCAGTAAGAGCATTAAGATTGTATATGATATAAGAGAGAGAGAGAGAGAGAGAAAACATACACAAGAGAGCAGATCAAATTTTGTAGAAATTTAAAGAAGAGAGTAGTTATATTCAAAATAAGAGCAACAGACTGGTACATATCAAATGGGAAAAGTTGGCCCTAAAGTTTAGTGCCGACAAGAGAGCTCGCCGGTCATGAAGCAAGTTTCCAGTCTTGAATTGAGTGCTACCACATGCCAGGCCTGGTGCTATACCTTGAAGAGATGAAAGAGGAAGAGGAACGGTCCCTGCCTTCCATCGAGGAGGTGACATCAATTATGATATTGACACAGCAAAACAACAAAACGACAAAATGCACAAACACAAAATCAGTTATGCACTCCTTAAAACCCTCTGTTGTGCTCCTATTTCCTCTTAAAGATTGGATTCATAACACTGCAGAACAGATCCTGTTCACACCATGTGGCATATGATCTGAGCTCCTTGAAAGGATAAAAATAGTTGCCACGAATGTGAAGAAACTCCAGCAACATCTTTCTAATTCTTTCTACTTTAAGCACTGAGAGGGTTCAGGAATGACTTTAATTGTGGAACATTAGACATAGCAACATCAGGGTGATTGGAGGAAGACCTTTCTAATGGCAGAGCCTAGCCTCCCTGCCTCCCTAGGGGCAGCCCCACAGACTGGGGAGGCCACGACAGGGCTTGGATGAGAGCGCTGGCCCTTGTTTCCAGTGCTGGCTCTGGAATTGTTCCAGCATAATTCATAGTCAATAAATCTTGTGGTGAGCCTGTTGATTACAGCTACAGCTCTGACACCATCCTTACAAATAACCATTCCAACAAGCTATGATCGCATCGGTACACCCATTCACTCCAAAATGTGAGTAAAATATTTTAATTTGGACAAAAGATGGGGCATCTGTTTTCACTGAAATAAGTTATAACACTCAGTATGTACACATACACATTGTGGTAGAGTTTTCAAAAATAGAAAACCCAGTTCTTATGTACGAGGAAGTTTTGAAAAAAACATCACTTAAGCATAAAATAGCTGTTTATCAATTACTCATTTGTGGATGAAGCTTGTTATTTACAGAAAAAAAACCATAATGGTCACTAGAAAAATTTGCTCTTGCTTTCCCCTGGACCATTCTTGTGCTTTTTATGTTGAGCTGTGGAAGTGTGAGCACATCTACCTGGGAGAAGGAGAGAGATGAGTGGGTGGGCTTCTGGGAGAGAAGAGGGGACGGCCCGATGGGTGGGTACCTGGTCACCCAGCGGGTGCGGGCGGGGGCCGGGCCACTGAGTCAGGGGGAGCAGGAGGGCAGGTGTGTGTGGGTGAGGAGTGTGCAGGCGGACAAAGAAGCACCAAGCCACCACACATCTGCGTGTGAGCGTCTCAAGGAAGCATTCCACAGGCTGAACAAAAGAGCATTAGAAAACAACTCATTAGCAACTCTCAAAAGAGGAAATGCAAGACTTTGCTGCTAATGACATCTCACAGACAGTCATTTTGGATTTGTAAAATGATGCTTTTCAGAATTACGTTTATGTTTTTCAGCCTGATCATTGGAGGTGAAGCTGCCAATGACATTGACAAAGGATGTTTCAGCTTATACATGGTTTTAAAATCATTTCAGAGTTGCCTCTATAAGCAAGAGTGGCCTGAGGCAGAGCAGGTAATAAGTTGAAGACTCAAGGCTGAGGTGAACTTAAATTTTCCATCTAAAATAAGCTTTAAAACTCTAGGAAGAAAGGAGTATTTTTCTTTCCCTATCTGTTGGTTAAAGGCATTTATATTGTCTCTTTTATAAGCACAAATGAGATTTTTAAAAAATCTGGACCAAGAGCCGTGTTTCAGGTCTATAATCCCAGCACTTTGGGAGGCCAAGGAAGGACCACTGGAGACCAGGAGTTTGAGACCAGTCTGGGTAACATAGTGAGAACTTGTCTGTATCAAATAATGATAAAAAATCTACATTCAAGCATAAAATTGTAGTATGGACTCATAAAACATACAGATCCTCTTGATACGCTTCAGAATTTTGCAGAATGAATTAACTGGGGCTCAGAGAGCAAAAAAGGACTTGGTGTGGTGTGGAGTGTATAATGTTGGATCAATCAATAAATAAACAAACATGAGTGGGATGCAAGGGCACCTGCACTGCACCTGGCAGCCTCATAGGACGAAGGTGATATGGGAAGCTTCGAGGCAGAAACTGGGTGGGCTCAGGACTCCACAGAGAATGAGACACACATGGGCTGGCACAGTGGATGCGAAAGGGCAAGAGCCCCACTCTCTTGGGTGTCACTGTACACATCCGTGGACAGAGGGGAGGAGACTGGGGACCCTACCCCACCATGTGATAGGGGAGCTTCTTGGCTGAGAAGACCAGAGCCCAGCTAAGGAGTCCACATCCCGTTTCTAAGGGTCTCGGTCTACATTTTCTTTCTGAGCTCATTCAGATCTGCTGAGCTTGCTAATTGCTAAACTACCAAGGAGTGAAAGAACTAGTTGGGTTTTCTCTTTTCAGTCAGCTAAGTAATCCTAAATCAAAGATTTCTTGTTCTTCTCTTTTACCAAAGTATTTTGATTACCCCTTTGAAACTAGCTTTTCATGCAAATATTTTCTGTGTATTGAGAACATCCAGCCAAGGGCAAGATGAGATCATTTGGCAACAGTAACTATACAGGCAAATAAAAACGAAGATTCTCTTAATTACAAAAAGAAAAAGATGTTGGTAGCCTCTGAGAGTATTCCAGGAGTCACTAAAATAGAAAATTGACCTACCCGCAATACAATTAGTTGACTGGACTTACTATGTTACAAAGTTAGCTGTGATATTAATTGCCATACTGGTATTTTTGGAACTTATTTTACAGAATATAATAAACTCTTTGTGTTTGATTTTTAAATAGATATTTATGATGTTATGAGTTGAGTTATGCTCCCCCCACAATGTCAAATGCTGAAATCTACACCCCCATTACAAGTGAATGGAACTGTATTTGGTGATGGCGCTTTTATAGAGGTAATTAAGGTAAAATGAGGTCATTGGGCCTCAATCCAAAGTTGCTGGTCTCCTTATAAGAGGCCATTAGGACACAGACTCACACAGAAAAAGACCACGTGGGGGCCAGGCACGATGGCCTACACCTGTAATCCTAGCACTTTGAAAGGCCAAGGTGGGAGAGTTGCTTGAGCCCAGGAGTTCGAGACCAGCCTGAACAACACAGTGAGACGTCGTCTCTACAAAAAGTACAAAAATTATCAGGGCAGGATGGCATGAGCCTGTAGTCCCAAATACTCAGAAGGATTGCTTGAGCCAAGGAGGTTCAGGCTGCAGTCAGCTGGGATTGTGCCACTGCACTCTAGCCTGGGTGACAGGAAAGGAAGGAAGGAGGGAGGGAGGGAGGGCGGGAAGGAAGAAAAGGAAGAAGGGAGAGAGGGACCATGTGGAGCCAGAGAGAGAAGATGAGCCGGAAAAAGAGGTCTCAGAAGAAACCCACCCTACTGACAACCCCTTGATCTTGGACGTCTAGACTCTGGAACTGTGAGATAATAAACTTCGGTTGTGTAAGCCACCCCATCTGCAGTCTTCTGTTCTGATCTTTTGCCCCCGGGTGTTCTCTATCTGAGCGGTCTTAAGGTCCAAGACAGGGGTTTCTCATTCCTGCTTCTTGAGTCTTCTAAGGCAGATGCTTAGAGATGAAAGTTCTGTTTGAAATGAATTATTCTAGGAGAGCAGGGGGAAGGTCACCAGAGAATGGCTCATCCTGAGAAAAGGAGAGAGCACTCAGCCCCCAGAAAAGGAGTGGGTGGGCTTCTGGGATGAGGCGAAGGTCGTGATGGGCCTGGGAACTTACCCTCTTCCGGCTGCCCAAGATCTCTTCCAACAGTCCAGGAAGAAGCATTAAGTTGCTTGAGTACAACTCTGCTTCATTTGAAATATTAAGGCCGTATATAAGTTATCTGATTAACTCAAAACATAAATGCTTTTGATTTCTGATTATTTATTTTTCTGTAGCGACGAAGTCTTGCTATGTTGTCCAGGCTGATTTCAAACTCATGGCCTCAAGCGATCTTTCCACCCCAGCCTCCCAAAGTGCTGGGATTACAGGCATGAGCCACCACATCTGGCCCCTGATATTTTAGAAATACTAAACTAGGCCCTGGCTGTGGCCCCCAGCTTCGGAGGAGTCCGAGGTGCAGGTGCAGCTGCCGCGCCGGAGCCTGAGCTGCCGCCTCCTCTGCCACCCAAGGACCTGGAGCACCCTGCTCAGTTGTAGACCCATGTGCTTTGTGGGCTGCGCAGGGTTCAGAGCCATGCCATTCTGTGGGTGAAGCCCGAGGCAGCAATGGAGCCCCTGTCACAGCAGCAGCAGTAGCAGTCACTTCTGGTGCCCCTGCAGATGGAGGCCAGAGAGAAGCAGGGACAGCAGACGAGAAAAGTCCAGTTCTTGTACGCCCAGAAGCTGGTCACACAGCTGACGCTCCTTTCTGCCCCACCTGGGAGGCCTTCTGGCAGCCCTGCCGTGGGTCCCTTGGCCAGAGTTCCACCGGTCACAGCAGTGGCTCAAGTTTTTGAATGGGGCAGTGTGAATTCAGAACCTGAAGAAGAAGAAGGAAACTTGGAAGATGAAGATGGAGATGATGACATTGCAGAGGTGGCTGAGAAAGAAACCCAGGCTGCTTCCGAATATTTTCATGTGCAGAAAGCAGCTCGCCAAGACCCAGAGCAGCACCCGTGTCCAATCTACTTCCAGTACCAGGGCTCCCACCACACAGACAGCAAGTGAAAGATGACCATACCAAAGATGCTTCCAGGGCCCCACCTTCGGTCTGCATGGCAGGGCAACTGAGCTGGAATCTGGACGAGCAGCTCAAGCAGAATGGTGATTTGGCCTGGAGTGATGACGCGGAAGGAGGCCGGGGAAGAGAGATCTCTTGAGATTTTGCCAAGTTATATGAACTGGACAGTGAGCCTGCAAGGAAAGTGTTCCTGGATGAGCTCTTCATCTCCATGCAGAAGAGGGGGACCCCATCAACCGAATCCCTATCATGGCCAAGCAAATCCTGGACCTGTACATGCTGTACAAGCTGGTGACCGAGAAGGGGGGCCTGGTGGAGGTCATCCACAAGATCTGGAGGGAGAGCACCAAGAGCCTAACCCTCCCCACGTCCATCACCAGTGCTGCCTTCACCCTCAGGACCCAGGACGTGAAGGATCTGTATGCCTACCAGTGCGAGAAGAAATCCCTGAGCTCCTCGGTCGAGCGCCAGGCAGCCGCGGACAGCACAGCAACCGGTGGGAGGCCCAGCTACAGCTCCTCCCTCTTCGGCTACTCACCGTTGCTGCTCCTGCCACCACTGGGGCTCCTGCCCTTCTCTCCCCACCCAAGATCCTCTTCCCCACCCTCAGGCTTGGCTCTGGCAGTAGCACCAATACCGGTAGCCCTCGGACACCCCCGGCAACCACTGTCAGGAAAGGTGATGGAGTCCCAGTGACAACAGTACCTGTGCCCAATCGCCTGACTGTGTCCGTGACTTTGGTAGGCCAGCAGGCTGGAACCCGGACCGCCACACTGGAGCAGCTGCGGGAGCGGCTAGAATCTGGAGACCCTCCCGAGAAGAAGGCGTGGAGGCTATCAGAGGAAGAGAGCACCGGGTGCCACAGGCCTTGCAGCCCAACTTCTTCAGCACGGCGCGCCGGCTGCCGGTGAAGATCAGGATCAACGGCAGGGAAGACAGAGCAGAGGCCTCGGCTGCTGCGCTGAACCTGACCACGAGCAGCTTTGGGAGCATCAACATGTCCGTGGGCATCGATGGCACCACCTGTGCAGGTGTGCTGTTTGCGTAGAAGCCGGTGGTCCGCCTCCTGAGGCTCGGCTCTCCAGAACCTCGGCAGCAGCGCCAGCAATAGCAGCAGCTCTCACTGCTCACCAAGTCCCACCTCATCCCGGGGCACCCCCAGCACAGAGCCCTCCACCAGCTAGTCCTTCTGACGGGCAGGACCCAGTCTCCACTCTCCACTCTCCCGCCAAGAACAGAGGAAGTTGATGCACAGAATTTACCTCATCTCATGGAGGCCTCGTCGAACACCTTCTGACCAGACATGGAGAGTTGAATGTGTCCATCTGTCCAGGCTCCATTCAGGTCCTGCTGTACTCTGGAGGCAGGGAGAGGCTGTAGGGGCAAGACGGGCAGCGTTGCCCAGAGATTGTGCTGGAGCACTGGGTGGGAGTCTGTGGGCGTCCAGCTTCCTCCAGGGCTCCCGGCCCCTCGCATCCCCGGCACAGTGTATCGACAATCTGCCAGCCGTCACAGGGCCCTCCATCCCTTCCCCTTTAATTTATTTCCCTGCCCTTCTGCCATGACCCCCGGGTCACCAGTCTTTTCCCCTGCTCAATACCCCCATTTTTAAGTCCCAGGTGGGACTGCCAAGAGCCAAGCGCATGCCTTCATGGCCCTTCTGCTGAGCGTGGCGTGTGTGGGTCCCCCAGCCCACCCTGCCTACCGATTGGGTCCCAGGGTGTGAGCCCCCCAAATTCAGGTCTTGAGTCAGTCCTCAGGGTCCCATATTCCCCTTTTATTTGTCCCAAAAAGGAACACGTGAGGTCAGTCTTCGGTCCCAAGGTACAGAGGCGTCTGTTGAGGGGGAGGCAGAGCCTCACGGCTGCCGGATGCCTGGCCTCCATTTCACGTGGACTCTGTTCTGCCGCCCCCAGGTCTCACACTCCCCACTCGCCCTAGTTGACCAGCTCTCCCAAGAACAGCCCGTGTGTCCCTTGCCCCCCCTTCTTCTTGTGGGGCAGTCTCAGCCTCACCATCCCCCAACATGCCGATGTCAGGTCGTTGAAACACCTCTGATTTGTAACTGTTGATGTTCTAGTCTTCAGGAAGTATTTTCATCTCTGAAATCTTTTTTATATATGTTGTTTCGCTGAGAAAAAAAAAAGAAATACTAAACTAATGGTATTGTACCAACAAATACAGTATTAGTGTACCTCCAAATAGACTGGGATATAAAAACTGATATTTGTATTTCTAATTCTACCCAGAACTCAGCCCATGAAAGCTTACAGTCTACAGGATTAAGTCAAGGCAGCTAAACTTCCTACACACTTTAGAGACCACATGTGAATGAACCGAATTCACAATAAATCTTTGGCACTGTTGAACAGGGGACAATTTAACATGCTGTTTTGTCAGAAGTGAAACTCCTTGTCCAGCGTAGGCTTTCAATAAATATTTGTTGACATAAAGAGAAGATATCACCTAAAATCGAGTGGCAAGTTTGTCCAGAAGTTCAACGATTTAGTTGAGATGTTCAGCATGTGTTTACAAGAAGGTGCTTTGCAATGGTTGAGGCAAACGTCCCACTTTCTTTCATTTTGGAGTCTGCATACTTTTGGTAGAATTTGAATGTTTGTCCCCTCCAAATCTCAGGTTGAAATGTGATCCCCAGTATTGGAGGAGGGCCTGGTGAAGGGTGCTGAGGTCAGGGTCGGAATCCCTATGAATTGCTTGGTGCCTTTCTGGCAGTGGTGAGTGAGTTCTCGCTCTGTTCGTTCAGGTGACAGCTGGTTGTTTAAAGGCAGCTGGCACCTCCTCGTGTCTCTCTGGCTTCCATTCTCACCATATGACGTGCCTGCTCCCTCTCTGCCTTCTGCCACGACTGAGGCCTCGCCAGAAGCCCAGCAGATGCTGGCGCCATGCAGAACCGTGAGCCAGAATAAACCTCTTTCCTTTATAAATGAGGTAGCCCCAGGTATTCCTTTACAGGAGTGCAAAAGGGACTGACATGATACTGTTAAAGTATCATTTCCAAGAAGATAAAATGACCTACTTGCAAGTAGAAATGAATATGCATAAAAATTGTATTCCACACACTGAAAATAAGAGAAGAAGATGCTAAAACCAGCTCCACGAGCAATGAGAAGCCACTTATACAGGCAGTTTAGTAAAGGGAAGAAGTGTGAGCCAGGGTGGCTGCCAGCCTGTAGACTGCTGCCTTCGTGGCTGCTTCCCCCTACTGCTTCTGACCCTAGGCTTTCCTGTCCCAGCAATAGGGACTGCTTGACTCTTACCTTAGACCTTAAATCAGCACTCATTCTAGGCTGGACAAATGGGAGCAGTTCCTATCTGAAGGCTCCAGAACCCAGGAATTGGGTCACCCGGCCTCTCCTTCTGCCCTGGACTTGTGCATCTATACTTCCAAATGGCCTCTGTGTCAGGGCCTGTGTCTAGTTCATATATTAGACACCAGAACTGGTACCCGCCTTGGCCCCTTTCCCTCTGCCACAGGCTTGGAGACCTGGCTAGAACTGTCATCCCCTTAGGACAGAACTCCTGCCTCACTCACTCCATCCATCCTTTTGTTCAGAAACTGTCAACCTGCCTCTGAATCCCAGAGCAAAAATTGCAATTTGGCAGTGACTGACAAGAGTTCCTGGACCTTCTCTCAGGGCTCCAGGTACTTCTCTCCACCCACCTCCCAGAACTTACCTGTAATTTTTATTTTTATTTTTTGAGACAAGGTCATACTCTATTGCCCAGGCTGGAGTGCAGTGGCACAACTCAGCTCACTGCAGCCTCGAAATCCTAGGCTAAAACCATCCTCTTGCTTTAGCCTCCTGAGTAGCTGGGACTATAGGTATGTGCCACCATACCCAGCTATTTTTTTTTTTTTTTGTAGAGATGAGGTCCTATACTTTTGCTCAAGCTGGTCTCAAACCCTTGACCTCAAGTGATCCTCCTGCTTTGGTCTCCCAAAGTGCTGGGATTACAGGCATGAGCCACCATGCCCAGCCCAATACTGTTATCTTTTATGACTTTTCCCTCGACAAATGCTTGCCTCAACCGCCGCCTCTTTTTGTTGTTAACTTTCAGGAGATAATATCCGCCTGTCTGCTGATCTCATCTTTCTAGACCTTCCTCCAGTATTGGACATTGCTGACTGATCTCCCTGGATGCATCCTCTTCCTTGGCGTCTGTGACGATCTTCTCCTGGTTGCTTCTCAGGGTCTGTTGCCGGCTCTTCTTCTCTGCCTCCTCTGAAGTGAAGATGTTCTCCCAGGTTCTCTCCTTGGCCTTCTTCCCAATTAACTCTTCCCATTCACCCTGGCGATCTCACCCCCATGCCCTTGGCTTCGGTTAGGATCCATCTGCTCAAGAGTCCTGATCTCTCTCTCCCCTCACGTTGTCCCCCTGATCTCAGTTCGGCTATCCGGCTACCCGTGAGAGGTCCTGCGTGGACTTCAACACCACGTCCAACTGGAATTCAATTCTCTTTCTTTTTAAACTTGTGTGTTTTTCCTTTTCTTTCTTTCTTTCTTTCTTTCTTTCTTTCTTTCTTTCTTTTTTGAGTCAGGTTCCCACTCTGTCACCACAGTAACAAGATCACCACAGCCTCCAACTCCTGGTCTCAGGCGATCTTCCCACCTCAGCCTCCTGAATAGCTGGGACTATAGACAAACACCACCACACTGGCTAGTTTTTTAAATTCTCATAGAGACGGGGTCTTGCTCTGTTGCCTAGGCTGGTCTTGGACTCCTGGCCTCATGCAATCCTCCCATCTCAGTCCCCCCAAAGTGCTGGGATTACAGACATGACTCACAAGTTATTTCTAAACTTGTATTTTCTGCTGTCCAAGACTCAAGTGAGTAGAATGGCCACTCAAGCCAGAAACCTGAAATTATCTTCCTGGGCCTTTGGCAACCAATTCCTGTGGATTTTAGCTTCATCCCATGGCCTAGTTTTCTATTCTAATTATTCTAGCCTGCCTGCACTTTGAATGGTCTTGCTGCTCCCTTGTACCATTCTTCTTCCATACTGCCACCAAAGTAACAAAAGATTTTGAGTAACAAAAGATTGTAAGTTCTCTATGCTAATTGCATTAACTTTTCTAGATGAAATAGATTAGAACATAAAGGTAAGTAAAGTTTCTTCATATTCTCATATCTCTCTCCCTATGCATATATATAAAAATCTGTGTGTAAATTTCCACGTGCAATGTATTTCTTAATAATAAATGACCAAAGCAGTTCAAATGCCATTGTCTAAAACACACACTAGATCAGATTCTTTCTTGAAATACTTCATTGGCTCCTCAGTTTCTATAGAGCAGAGTTCAGGTGTTCAGCAAAACTTTCAAACTCCCATGGCAGGGTTCCCACCCATGCCCTCTCACACTTTCAGGCAGAAGAGCACTTTAGGTGACACAGTAACATGCCAGGAGGTCCTAGAAGCCACTGGATAAACATTCTATGTCTTCTTATGACCACACGTTTACCTGCTGGCAAATAGTGCAATATTCTTTTTGCATCAAAATAGCACAGCTATATTACAAAATAGAATTTTTAAATGTGCATGAATTTTAAGGGACTATATTAGGATGTAATGAAAGATTCCCTGGAGATACAGTTCAATGTCCTCCTCTCTGCTACTCAGAGATCTCAGGAGTAAGCATTTGAGAAACACTGCCACAGTCACCAGCAACGCTCTAGAATAGGACCCTCACACCCACCATGAATCAAAGCCACCCGTGCCCAGGAACACGCAGGTAAAGTGCTGCCACCCACAGCTACTCAGGCCCCACAGAGGTACCGTAGGTCACGCAAAGCTCACTAAAGTGGACGTTAGATAGCAAGAAAAAGCAAACCACAGGCTCTAAAGTCAGAAACCCGAAGTTCAAAGACCACTCTGTCACTTTCAGGACTTAGGTGCTAGATTAGGCTCTCACCTAGACCTTGAGAGTGCTCTACCTGTCACCCTGTGAGTCCTCAGGGAGTATGTGATTGCTGGACCTAGCTAGGCAGGTTTCTTCTTGCACTCACAAAGCTTCCACTCAAGCTGAGCTCTTGGTAGAAGAGTCAACATTTCACAGAAGTGGTGAGAGTCCTCCCTGCTATAATCTTAAGTCAAGTCATTTAAGTTCTCTAAGCTCGATTGCTTCTTCTGAAGAATGGAACTCAGAGGATTATTTCAGGTAATGTATGTAAAAACACTGCAATTAGGTCTCTTATACAACAATAAGAGTTGTTATTTTTGTAATATTCAGCTTATGAACTGCTTTATACTAAAATTTTACGTAATTTCCATAAATACCTGAAACACCTAATTTTTTTTAACTGGTTCTGGGACATGGAAATTTTCTCTCTTTAATCATACCAGAAGTAGACTGAAAAAAGAAATTCTGCCTGCTATACAGTTTTTAGATTTCATAACATTGAGAGTACACTCCCTAAGCCATGCTGAAGTTATAATACAATTACCAAAGTTTAGGAAATTCATAGCTATTTGCCACTTCCAATTCTTGTGAAAGTGGGATTCTACATAGAAAATAAAAATAGTTTAAGCCTATTCAGTGGGTTCTAGGAAGATGACAGTGGCAGCAGCATATTATAAAATTCAAATCTTAGGCAAGTGTGATGGCTCACGCCAGTAATCTTGGCACTTTTGGGAGGCTGAGGCGAGAGGATTGGTTTGAGTCCAAAGTTCAAGGCCAGTCTAGGCAACATAGCAAGATCTCATCTTTACAAAAAATTAGTAGGGCATGCTGTCACATACCTATAGCCCCAGCTACTTGGGGGCCTGAGGGGGAAGTTTCAGTGAGCTGTGACCGTGCCACTGCACTTCAGCCTGGGCGTCAACATGAGACCCTGACTCAACAAAAAAAAAAAAAAAAGAAAGAAAGAAAGAAAAGAAAAGAAAATGAACAGAATAATCCCTACAGAAGGACACGATTGCAGAACAAACCTAAACCACAATTTTCCATTTCAAAAGAAGCTAAAATACATTAGGAAAAATGATACAAGACATGAAGTGAACACATTAATCCAGATTTTAAAAACTCAGAATGGAGGTGGCAGAATTCAGAAAACAATTAGGAAAAAAGGAAAAATTATTTCAGAAAAAACAACAACAGATTTTGCCTTAAGAGAAATAGAAGACTAAAACAGAAGAAAAAATTTTAAATCAAAAAGAAATAAAAAGAATTTACAAAATTGAAAGAAAGTGACAAATATTGAAGATAGGCAAAGAAGATTCAACCACAGATAACCAGAATATCTAAAGAAGAAAAGCAAAACAAGGGAACAAAATAAATAATAACAACTATAATTAGACCAGGCATGGTAGCTCATGCCTGTAACCCCAGTACTTTGAGAGGTCGAGGTGGGAGAATTGCTTGAGCCCAGGAGTTTGAGTCCAGCCTAGGCAACTGTGAGACCTCGTCTCTACAAAAAAATTAAAAAATAACCAGGGAGCTGGCATGAGCCTGTAGTCCCAGCTACTCAAAAAAACATAAAACAAAAAAAAAAAGCTGAATCGGAAAGATCACCTGAGCCTAGGATGTGGAGGCTGTGATGAGCCATGATTATGTCACTGCACTTTAGCCAAGGCAACAGATCAAGACCCTATCTATAATAATAATAATAATGATAATAATAATAAATGTAAATAAAAACTATAATTAAAGAAAACTTCCTTTAAACAAAAAAAGAAACTAAATGTTGAAAAAGCACAGCATGTAGCTGAGAATATTGACCTGAAACAACCAAAAATCTATTTCTAGTAAAATGAATGAACTTTAAAGGAAAAGAAAACTGTCCATTGGCTATGAAGTTAGAACCAGCAAGTGATTTATAAGGTAAGAAAATCAGATTATCATCAGATACTTTTTGATGACGGTACTTAATGCCAGAAGAAAATGAAATAACAAACTTGAGAAATTCAAGGAATATAATGTGAGCCCACATTAAAAGTTTCAACTAAAGAGACAGAGCAATAGTTATTAATATGTGAGAATTCAGAGAATATTGTTCTCATTAGCCTTTCCTAAAGAATCTCTAGCAAATGAGTTTCAGATAATAAAAATGATTAAAGAGATATCAATACAAGGACTGGTGGTATACGTTAAAGACACAGTTACTTGAAGAATAATACTAAACGAGAGTGAAAAGACAGCATAATAGTAAAGACTAGATTCTCACATAATGCAGACACAGTAGCTATAAAAAATGCAGTGAGAGACAGGAGAGAATATGAAAAAGTGTTTTAAAACTGATCATTGTAATTATGGTAGTAATATGTCCATTGTTATTCTGGGCCTGTCATGTGTATGATGTGGGAAAAGCTAATGAGTAAATTATGAGATATTTTAATTCCATCTGCTACTGTTTGAATGTTTGTGTCCCCCTCAAAATTCATATGCTGAAATCTTAGCCAGACGCAGTGGCTCATACCTGTAATCTCAGCACTTTGGGAGGCTGAAGTGGGAGGATTGCTTGAGGCCAGGAGTTCAAGATCACTGGGCAACAGAGCGAGACCTTGCCCTTAAAACAAATTTTTAAAAATTAGCTGGGTATGGTGGTACAGAGTTTAAGGCTGCAGTGAGCTATGATCATGCCACTGCACTCCAGCTTGGGTGATGGAGAAAGACTTGTCTCTGAAAAATAAAAATACAAAAGATAACCAAAAGAGCTTGTTCACTCCTTCCATCAAGTGTAGACACAGTGAGAAGAAATTGTCTATGAACTGGGAAAGAGGCCGTCAACAGACACCAAATCCACTGGCATCTTGATCTTGGACTTCCTAGCCTCCAGAACTGTGAGAAATAAATTTCTGTCATTTATAAACCACCTAGTTTATAGTATTTTGTTATAGCAGTTCAAATGAACTAAAACACTGTCATCTACTATGTCCCTGGGAACAAGGAAGCTTGATATAGGAAAAAGACTAATATAAAGATATGGTATAAAAAAGGCTGAGTAAATAGCCCCATAGTCCTGAATTTTAATTAGGAGAATCTATATGTTCAGTAGATATTTTATTTTTAGATTCATGGCTACATGTATGTCTATCAACATATAGATTTTCTAACTCTGCTACTGAAAAATTCCAGAAGCAGTCATCATTCCAGTAGAAATAAGCATTGGCACTCAGACTATGGTCTTGAAATTATATTTCCCACTCAAAGAAATCAAGACTTTTTTGAAACATGATTGATTCCACATCTGGGTGATGAAGCACACAAAAGAGCCTGGAGCATCAGATATTGGACATCAAGGAAGTCAGCAAAAATCGCCAGACTATGTCAAAAGGGCTTTGAAGCCAACTTGAAGAGAATCCTACTGGCCAAAGATAGAACAATTTGATGAGTTTTTAAAAAAATAGTAATAAATGCTATTGATTGAAATTGTATTAAATACATAGAAAATCATGAGTTCATGATACTATTATTTTTTTATAAAACAAAGAATTGTTTAGTTTCAGAAAAGGATAAGGAACCAATTTATTATTTTGAAAACTGGTAAATTAGGGGAAAAGAACCAACCACTTATCCTGCCTTTTCTACGTGAACTGTACTACTGGGCAGCCAAATGGTAAAAGTATTCCAACTAATAAGTGAAAAAGAAATAGTGGAATTTGAGTGTCACCATGTTGCACATCCAATGAATGGATGGATCTAGATATCAACAGCTACTAACATCACAGAGAGTCAGACATTTTATGCTCCCTCTTGATGAAAGAACATACACAACCTATAGTCACACAGAAAGGGATGGAACCTGAGTCTAATGAAGCCTCCAAAACCAGTTGCCAGTTTGTAGGGAATACAGAAGACAGAGGGTCACGCCAAGCTGCAATCTGAGTGTAAAAACTGAATCCAATTGTCGGACACTCTACAAGTCAAACAACTCCAACTTGTCAGTAGATGAGTCACACGGAAAAGAAACATTGAATAGGTGAATGTGTAGATTGTGAGAGACTTAAAGACATGCTTTTTTTTTTGGCCAGGTTTACTCTGTCTCCCAGACTGGAGTGCAGTGCCATGATCATGACTCACTGCAGCCTTGGCCCCCTGGGCTCAGGCAATCCTTCTGCTTCAGCTTCCCAAATGAAACTACAGGCATGTGCCACCATGCCTGGCTAATTTTTCTTTTTATATTCTTTTTAAATAGAGGTGGGGTCTCACTTTGTTGCTCAGGCTGGTCTCAAACTCCTGGGCTCAAGCAATCATCCTGCCTCAGCCTTCCATAGTGCTGGTATAACAGGTGTGAACCACTGTACCTATCCCAAAAACTTTTTAATGGGCAAAAATAGAGTATTTATGGATGTACATCAGGGTCACACAACTCTAAAGCAACACATGGAATTGATTACTATGAAAATCAGGGTGGTGGATATTTTTAGAGAAGGGAGAAGTTTGAGATTGGTACAAAACACAGGAGGGCTTCTGGAGTAACCGGAAGATTCTACGTCTTGATGTGGGTGATAGCTACAAGAATGTTTCCTCTACAATAACTCATTAGAGCATACATTTATTTTGGGCAGTTTTCTAAATCTGCTTTATTTTACAACCGATGTAAAGATTAAAAGTAATGAAAATTGATTTAACATAAAAGATAGCTATCACAACAATGGGAGAATTTCAACAAGATTCTCTCATGCGTATTACTCAAGATTGAAAGTTCTTATAATATTTCCAGTGATTACTAATACACAGCAAATGTAGAAAAAGAGAAAACTAGGAAAAGGTAAGAACCAGGTGAAATCATGAAATAAAAAGTAAGAATAGCCTCTAAATCCCAAAACAAATCCAAGAAGTATTGGTGTGTTTAGGTGAGCTGTTTGTGCTTTGAGTGGGCTTAGATTTTTTTTTTTTTTAGTCTGGGTCTCATTCTCTCACCCAGGCTGGAGTGCAGTGGCACAATCACAACTCACTGAGGCCTCGACCTCCTGGACTCAGGTGATCCTTCCACTTAAGCCTCCCAAGTAGCTGGAACTACACGTGCACACCACCAATCCTGGTTAATTTTTGGACTTTTTATAAAGACGAGGTCTCACTGTATTGCCCAAGCTGGTCTCAAACTCCTGGGCTTAAGCAATCCTCCTGCTTCAGCCTCCCAAAGTGTTGGAACTACAGGCATGAGCCACCCCGCCCAGCCAGATTTAGATTTTATACAGAGGAATAAATCTCTACGAAGCTCCCATTACTTGGAAGGTCTGGCCCTTTGAAACTCAGGGTATAAAAATGCCCTTGTTCTAATCTTGCCTTAATTATTGCTGAGAGAAGTTAAGAACCTTAAAATTTAGATGGATTCTTTCAAATATTATCTTTAAGTAAAAATAAAGAAATAAAATAAAAAAGGCGTGCCATCAGAATCCTAATGCCAAGCTCTCTGAACATGCACTTCCAGGGACACACCCACAATGTGTTAGAAGAGACAGATCCTAACCCGTAGAGTGCATGCCTGAAAATGTGATCTGGCTGGGCTCGATGGCTCAGCCTGTAATCCCGCACCTTGGGAGGCTGAGGTGAGTGAATTGCCTGAACCTGCGGGTTGGAGACCCGCCCGGGCAATTTGGCGAGACCTCATCTCTACAATAAATCAAAAACTAGCCGGGCGTGGTAGCGCGCACCTGTAGTTCCAGCTACTTGGAAGGCTGAGGCGGAAGGATCGCTGGAGCCCAGCAGGTCGAGGCTGCGGTGGCTGGGAGCGGCCACTGACTCCAGTCTGGGAGACAGAGTTAGACTCCAACTCAAAAAAAAAAAAAAAAAACAAAGAAAGAAAGAAAATGTGGTCTGCATCCTCCCTCTTCTCTTCTGCTTGCTCCAGTGTCTTAATGTTTATCCTGCCTGTCATTCCAAGTGGCATGCAACCCTCCTTTTTTTCTTTTTTGGCCTTTTTCTGCCATTCCTATTATCTTCTCCTATCTTACTCATTACAACTCACCCTTCTTTGTCTAATTTTTCTTCTCTTTTAAGAAGAAAATTCTTTTAAGAATTTTAAAAATT
>CAUYQG010091323.1:0-49849 GCA_963574415.1 Tarsius wallacei | reverse complement strand
ACGCCCGGCTGATTTTTTGATTTATTGTAGAGATGAGGTCTCGCTTGCCCAGGCGGGTCTCGAACCCGCAGGCTCAGGCAATCCACTCACCTCAGCCTCCCAAAGGCGCGGGATTACAGGCTGAGCCACCGAGCCCGGCTAACATTTTCTTTACTTATGTGAATGCAGATTCTTAAAAGATTTCTGAATTAGCTCCAAGAAGAACAATTTTATCACATTTTCATAGCACATTAAGGTATTAGAAATTTAATTATCTTATGTTTTAGGGATTTTATATAGGCACTTACTTATTCTATAAACCAATCAGTACAAAGTTCCTTTAATTTAAAAGACTTTGTAATCTAATTTATTTATATCCTCCAGGAATAGAAAAATATACACACACATTGAGAGGCAGAGAACTTTCCAAATTACAGAGAGCATATTGCTTCAATTCTACAATTTTTGCTACAGGCCAAGTGACACAAGAGACATAGAAATTAAAAAAAAAAAAAATTCAAAAAACTTCACTATACCAGAAATCAAAGAGGTATTCTTCTTTCTAGTGGGCAGTGAAATTTTGATTTGCGTTCATAATAGACAAACATATAAGCGAACAACAACAAAACAAATAAAAAAGATGAACAAACCAAATTCTCTGTCATCGTTCACCCAACAGAGACCAGAAATGTATCATCTATTACAGAGGTCACCAAATGGTCAGACCATACAGCCAAATTCCCAGTCATTGCTATCACCAGTGAAGTATAACCTATTAGCTATAAAGGAATTGAAAGAAAGAAAGAAAGAAAGAGAGAGAGAGAGAGAGAGAGAGAGAGAAAGAAAGAAAGAAAGAAAGAAAGAAAGAAAGAAAGAAAGAACCACACACAAACACAAAATTAATTGAAAGGGGAAAAAAAGCCTAGAGAATACAGAGTTGGCAAAGTTAAAATTCTATCGCCACTTGGGATTCACCTCTAAGAGTCAAGGAAAAGTGTCTCTTGGCTTAAGATGCTCATGAAGTGTTCTTCTCTGGACACACAGTTTACCTGGCTCTGTCTGGTGAATTTATTGTGCATCTCAGCAGGAACTCCAAAATTGTCAAAAGAAAATTTTTTCAAAAGATATAATCAAAACTCTCATGTAAATATAAAATGAATGTGGCAAAGATTTTACATTAACACATTAATTAATGAGGGAACCAGTAAGATGTTACAACTGATTCAAATGAGGATTTGACTTGCAGAAATTTACATTCCCCACCGGACAAAATCTACTTGCATTGCCGTGGTCAGGATTTTTTTTATTTCCATAGCTATAGACTGGAAACATTTGCATTATGCTCAGTTCTACAAGTTAACTTCTCTTTCCTTTCTTCAGCTGAAAAATAACCTAGTCAAAGACAGCCAGAGGCAGAAATAACCCGAACGAGTAGGCTAGACAGAACACCCACTAATATTATTTTACCCATTTCAAAATTTTTCACAGCTTTTCACAAAAGAATAAAGATGATATAAATCCACATAAACAAAGAAAGAGAAAGAGAAGAAATGGCAGATGAGTGATGGGAAAAATTGAAAAAGTAACTGGATGAGTAGTAACTGACTTAGCCAGAGTAAGAAAATGGAAACCGAGTGTCACAAAAAAGTATGACAATGAGAAGCAATCCAATTTACCCACAGAACCCCTGAGGCACTAAGAAGTCAGAAGCACCAAATGCCCAGAAGGCAGGAATGAAAACTGAAAGCAGAAGTATCAATTAAATGTTTATAAAAAAGTGCAACTACGATCCCAGATTTTTACCTCTATCTCATCCAAAATGTTTGCTATGCCTACCTAACCCTATCATAAACTACAGGTTTACTTTCTAGGAAATTATCCCAGTGGGCTTCTGGATTCAAGGACACCAGCCACGGCACAGCCTCCTTGGGATGAGATGCAATCTAACCAGGAAGACTTTTGTCAGAGGATGAAAAGCTCCAGGATGGTCTCTTTAAGGAAAAAAAATGTCTTATTCAATGCGCTTGATTCTAGTAAGAGCAATTTTATAACATGTTTGAGCATCTGAAAAGAATTAGTGAAAGATGTATATTAAGTTAAAACATGAAATTGAAAATATTCAATTAATTTGAACCTACAAAAAAACAGCAAGTCAAGCAGACAAACGGAAACCTGAGGCTATTAATTCCAGGAAAAACAAAGAGTTGATAAGGACGAATTTAATCACAGAAAATTATTTAGCTCAATGGAAAATAATATTTAAATAGATAATACAAACACTGAATGTTGAACAAACCAGAAATTAAATGATGCATATATAGAGAGATAGTCAATAGAGGGTATAAATGTATATACGGAAGAGGAAGGAGGAACTGATATAAAAGTGATAAATCTTCAACATTCATTTACAGAAATCAGTAGAAAACTCTCAGCTTATTATTTACAAGTTGGAGGTAAGTACCAGAGAAATAGCTAAAAGAGATGAAAACAGTTGCTTCTGAGAGGCAGAAACTCAGTGAGTAGAGGTGGAATGAAAGACTTCTACATTATAAGCCTTACAGTGGTTTGACTTTTAAAAATAACTATATGCATTGTTTGGGGGAAAACAGAAAACATCTTAAAGGTTTAAAAAACAAAGCTAAGAAGCAAACAAGACACTGGGGTAAATATTTCTAACAGCTATACAATAAGATTAATTTCCTTAATATATAAAAAGTCCTGGCCAGGCACTGTGGCTCACACCTGTAATCCCAGCACTTTGGGAGGCTGAGGCGAGAGGATTGCTGGAGCCTGTGGGTTCAAGATCAGCCTGGGCAACATAGTGAGATCTCATCTCTACAATAAATAAAAAAATTAGCTATGCGTGGTGGCACACGCTTATAGTTCTAGCTACTTGGAAGGCTGAAGTGAAAGGATTGTCTGAACCCAGCAGGTTGAGACTGCAGTGGCAGTAAGCAGCGTGCCGCTGCACCCCAGCCTGGACGACAAAGTGAGACTCCAACTCAAAAAAAAAAAAAAGTCCTTTGAATTAATTTTTTTTTCTTTATTTCAGTAGCTTTCGGTGATACAAATAGTTTTTGGTTACATGGTTGTGTTGTACAGTGTTGAAGTCTGGGCGTTAAGTGTACCCACCACTCCCACCTGTGTACACTGAACCCAATAAGTGAATTTTCATCCCTCCATGCTTCCCCACTCCCCTTTCTGAGTATCCAGTACCCATTATATCATTCTTTATGCCTTTGCAGATCCTTAGTTTAGCTCCCAGGTACAAGTGATAGCATGCAGTATTTGGTTTTCTGTTCCTGTGTTAGTTCACTTGATAATGTTCTCGAATTTCATCCAAGTTGCTGCAAAAGACATTATTTTATTCTTTTTTGAAGGTTGAATAGTATTCCATAGTATATACAGGTGGGGATCCCCAAAAAACTGGAATTACCTTTTTGGAGGGCGGGTCCCTTGTACAGGCCTCCTCCATCAGGTGAGTATTCTAGGAACCCATTGGTTTTTTATCTGAAAGTTTGAGAAGGTTACATCATGATATGCAGAAGAGACATCCCGAGTTGTGGCAAATAGGTGACTGGTTCTTCCACCATGACAATGCACCTGTTTACAGGACACTGTGTGTTCAGCAGTTTTTGACCAAAAATGCAATGACCCCCATGCCCCGCCCTCCCTATTCTTGCCTCAGGCAACTTTTTTTTTTGTTATCCCAGAAGAAAAAAGTCCTCAAAGGGAAACATTTTGCTGATGTGGAAGAAGTGAGACAAAAAGATGGCAGAAGCTTTTAAAGGCATAAAAACTGACAAGTTCAAAAACTTTTCAGCAGTGGGAAAAGCGTCTTGATAGGTGTATTGCATGAAACAAAGAGTACTTTGAAGGTGACTGAAGTTTAAACATATAAGCATAAATATACAATTTTTATATATAAATTCCCATTTTGGGGAGTCTCCCCTCTTATAGTCCACATTTTCGTTATCCACTGATGAGTTGGTGGGCATTTAGGTTGATTTCATACCTTTGCAATTGTGAATTGTGCTGTGATAAACACGCAGGTGCAATTGTCTTTTTTACACAACGACCTCTGTTCCTATGGGTAGATACCTAGTAGTGGAATTGCTGGATCAAATGGTAAATCTACTTTTAGTTTTTTGAGAAATCTCCATACCTATTTCCATAGAGGTTGTGCTAATTTACACTCCCACCAACAGTATATAATCATTCCCCTTTCACCATATCTGTGCCAGTATTATTCTTTTTTGATTTTTTAATAAAGGACATTCCAATTGGTATAAGGTGGTACCTCACTGTGGTTTAAATCTGCATTTCCCTGATGATTAGTAATGTTGAGCATTTTTTCATATGTTTGTTGGCCATTTGTATATCTTCTTGTGAGAGATGTCTGTTCACTTTCTAATGGGATTATTTGCCTTTTTTTTTTTTCTGATTTGTTTGAATTCTTTGTAGATTCTGGATATTAGTCCATTGTCAGATGTCAATGTTCTCTCCCATTCTGTAGGTTGCCTATTTGCTTTGTTGATTTGTTGTTGTTGTTGTTGATGTTGTACAGAAGTTTTTCAGTTGAAGTCCCACTTGTTTATTTTTATTTTTGTTGCATTTGCTTTTGGGGTTTTAGCCATAAATTCTTTGCCTACACTGATTTCCAGAAGAGTTTTGCCTAGGTTTTCTTCTAGGATTTTTATGGTTCCAAGTCTGATGTTTAAGTCTTTAATCCATCTTGAGCTAATTTTTGTATGTGGGGAGAGATAGGGATCAAGTTTCATTCTTCTGTATTTAGCTATCCAATTTTCCCAACATCATGTATTAAATAGGGTGTCTTTTCCCCAGAGTATGTTTCTGTCTGTTCCATTGGTCCATGTATCTGCTTTTATACCAGTACCATACTGGTTTTAGTTACTATAGCTTTATAGCATAATTTGAAATCAGATAATGTGGTGCCTCCAGTTTTGTTTTTTGTCTAGGAGTTCTTTGACTATTCTGGCTTTTTAAAAAAAATTTTTATTTTTTAGTTCCATATGAATTTTAGGATTGTTTTTTCTAGTTCTGTAAAAAATGACACTGGTACTTTGATAGGGATTGCATTGAATCTGTAGATTACTTTGGGTAATATGATCATTTTAACAATGCTGATTCTTCCAATCCATGAACATGGGATGTTTCTCCATTTGTTTGTGTCCTATACAATTTCTTTCATCAGGGTTTTGTAGCTCTCCTTGTAAAAATCTCTCACCTCCTTGGTTAAATATGTTCCTATTTTAACTTTTTGGTTTCTATTATAAATGAAATTGGGTTCCTAAACATATGGCCTTCACAGCAATTTGGATGGATTTAGAGTCTATCATACTCAGTGATCTATCACAGAAACAAAGAACAGAGTACGTTCTTACTCATATGTTCTTACTCATAAGTGGACCTCGAACAATTATCATAATACTGTAAGAAAGGGATTGGAGGTAACAGGAAACCACCAGGGGAGGGCAGGTAGATATTGCAGTTGAGGGAAACTGCCAGGAGAGGAAGGGGCACACCTCATCAACAAGGGCACCTACATAATGAACATTTGTATACCTAACCTGAATTGTACCCCATATCTTTAAAGTAAAAAAAAATGAAATTGGGTTCTTGATTTGATTCTCAGCTTGGTCACTGTTGGTGTACAGCAGTGCTACTGATTTTTGTGTGTTGATTTTTTTATCCAGAAACTTTACCACATTCATTTATCAAGTCCAGGAGTCTTTTGGAGGAGTCTTTAGGATTCTCTAGATAATTTGATTTTGTCTTTTCCAATTTGTATACCCTTTATTTATTTCTCTGGCCTGATTGCTCTGGCTAGGACTTCCAGTACTATGTTAATAGGAGTGGTAAAAGTGAGCATCCTTGTCTTGTTCCAGTTCTGAAGAGAAATGCATTCAATTTTTCTCCATTCAAGATGACATTGGTTGTGGGTTTATTATATATGACTTTTATTGTTTTGAGGAGTGTTCACTCTATGCCAATTTTTCTGAAGGCTTTTTTTAAAATCATGATGGGATGCTGGATTTGTTCAAATGCTTTTTCTGCATCTATTGAAATGATCATATGATTTTCATTTTTAATTCTGTTTATGTAGTAAATCATGTTTATTGACTTGCATATGGTGAACCATCCTTGCATTCCTGGGATAAAACCCACTTGATCATGGTGGATTATTTTTTTTATGTGCTGTTGAATTCAGCTTGCTAATATTGTGTTGAGGATTTTCACGTCTATGTTGATAAGGGATATTGGCCTATGGTTTTCGTTGTTGTTGCTGTTGTTGTGTCTTTGGTATCAGGGTGATCCTGGCTTTGTAGAATAAGTTTGGGAGAATTCCTGTCTCTTCAATCTTGTAGAATAGCTTCAGTAACATTACCAATTCTTCTTTGAGGGTCTGATAGAATTCAGTTGTAACTCCTTTAGGTCATGGAAATTTTTTTGTCATTGGGAGGCTTTTAATTCTTGTTTCAATCTCACTGTTCAGGGTTTCTACTTTGGGGAAATTGTTTGTTTCCAAGCATTTATTCATTTCTTCTAGATTTTCAAGTTTGTTTGTATACAGGTGTTCATAATAATCTCATATGGTCTTTTACACTTCCATCATATCAGTGATAATGTCTCCATTTTCATTTCTGATTAAGCTCATTTGAATCTTCTCTTTTCGTTTCTTAATTAATCTAGCTAGTGGTCTATCAATTTTGTTTATCTTCAATTGATTCTTTGTATTTTTAAAATTTCAATTTCATTTAGTTATGTTCTGTTTTTCATTATTTCTTTTTTTCTGCTAGCTAGTTTTGGGTTTGATTTGTGCATGTTTTTCTAGTTCCTTGATGGTATGACATTAGGTTGTCAATATGCAGTCTTTCAGACTTATTAATGTAGGCCTTCAGTGCTATAAATTTTTCTCTAAGACAGCTTTGGCAGTATCTCAGAAGTTTCAATGACTTGTTTCACTGTTGTCATTCATTTTGAGAACTTTTTAAAATTTCCATCTTGATTTCATTGTTGACCCAGGGACATTCGGGAGCAGATTGCTTAATTTCCATGTTTTTGTTGGTTCCAGTAGTACTTCTTGGAATTAATTTCTAGTTTTTCTCCACTGTGGTCTGAGAAGGTGCTTGACATGATTTCGATTTTTTTGAATTTGTGAGACTTGATTTGTGGCCTATCATATGGTTTATCTTGGAGAATGTTCCACATGCTGATGAGAAAAATATATATTCTGTAGTTTTACAGTGGGATGTTTTACAGATGTTTATTAGTTCCATTTGCTTTAGGGTCCAGTTTAACACCAATGTTTCTTTGTTGACTTTCTGCCTTGATGACCTGTCTATTGCTGTCAGTGGAATATTGAATTCTCCCACTATTGTTGTGTTGCTGTCTATCTCTTTTTGTATGTCTAGTAGAGTTTGTTTTACAAAGCTGGGAGCTGACCAGTTGTGGTGGCTCAGCCTGTAATCCCAGCACTTTGGGAGGCTGAGGTGAGAGGATTGCCTGAGCCTGGGGGTTCAAGACCAGCCTGGGCAACTTGGTGAGACCTCATCTCTACAATAAGTCACAAAAGTTAGTTGGGCATGGTGGCTTGCATCTGCAGTTCTAGCTATGTGGAAGGCTGAGGCAGAAGGACCACCTAAGCCCAGCAGGTCAAGGCTACAGTGGCTGTGAGCTTGCCACTGCACTCCAGCCTGGATGACAAGAGTGAGACTCCAATTCAAAAAAAAAAAAAAGAAAAGCTGGGAGCTTTGGTGTTAGGTGCGTACACATTCAAAATTAGTATATCTTCTTGTTGGGTTGATTCCTTTATCATTATATAATAACCATCGTTGTCTCTTTTTTACTTATATAAAGTCTGTTTTAGCTGATATGAGAATGGCTAATCCTACTTGTTTTGGTTTCCATTTGCATGGAATATTTTTTCCTACCCCTTTATTTTGAGTTTATAGGAGTCTTTGTATATTAAGTGGGTGTCTTGAAGGCAACAGATATTTGGATTAAGTGTTTTTTTTAAAAAAATCTATTCTGCCAGTTTATATCTTTTTAGTGGGGCATTGAGACTATTTATGTTCAGGTTATCCATTGATCATGCTTGTTGTTATTTATTTATTTTTCCTCTGTTATGCTGGTGTTCCATAAGGCCTGTGAGCTTCATGATTACCAGCATTTTTCTACTGATGCATTTCAACCTTTTGTTTCAGTATTTAGAACTTTGAGTATTTATTACAGTGCTGGTCTAGTAGTGATAAATTCCCTCAGCCTTTCCTTATCTGAGAAAGACTCTATTTCTCCTTCATTTATGAAACTTAGTGTATCTGTAATTTCAAAGATTTCATTGGGGTTAGGGTCCATTGCTAAAGAGTTATTGTTGTTTTTTGGGGGATTTGGAGAACTCTGTCATTCATATTGTCAGAATTATTTTTCTGAATCCTTCTCATTTGGGTAGACGATTTCTTCCTATTTGAGGTTGGCAGGAAGCTGATGTAGACATTGTAGGGTTCCCTTGGTTACATATAGCCTTGATGTGGTGAGTTTCTCAATTGCCAGCTGTGGCAGTCCTATGCTGGGTATCTGCACCAGTCCATGGCATTCTGAGTGGTGTCTCGGATAGTGGTGTTAGCTGGAGTCTGGAATCAGGCTTTCTCCAAAGTTGAAGTGTTGTATCAGGTGTGGTGGGCTGTACTATTGACCTTTAGCCAGAAGTTGGCACTTGTGGGAGAGAGTCAGCTGAGATAGTGGCTGTGGGCTTTCTTCTTGTCATGTGTTGCTCCAAGGAAGTGTCCAGCCAACCTAGGTGGAGGGTGGAGTTCTGGGGATCCAAGTTCTCTGTCCATTTTGAGCCTTCAAGAGGAGGGGAGAGAGGGACCTCAAGCTCCCCACCTGTGTGTACTCTTGGCTACCCCAGTGGGGATTGGGAGGTCGGGCCCAGCCTCCAGGGCAATGCTGTTGTGCAGGGAGTGCACAAAAGAGTTTACACAGAGAGTGAGAGGTTGCTATGGCAACAAGTCCCACCAACTCCTTTGCCTTAGTCTCAGGCAGTCTGTCATCTGAATGTCAAGTGCTGGGAGCCTCAGGGCTCTCACAGAAGCCAGTTCCAGCCAGGAACTGTCTGCTACGTCAGAGTTTGCCCTTGGTGCCTACCTCTTCCCAGGCTGGCTAAAAAGTAGCCACTAGCAAGGGTTGAGTTCTTAAGATTTGGGGACTAGAGCTAGTCGGGCCTTTTTTTTTTTTCCTATACCACCCCATGTAGGTTTTGGTAGAGCTGTGGGTAAGGCAGTTTCCTGTGAGGGACTGGAGTCCCACAAGGCCCAGAGGGCCCTCCAAGTCCATGGCAGGAGCACAGAATTCTTGAAGTCCCCTCACTCACTTTCCCCACTGTTGTGGTCTGTGCTGTGATTCAGATGAGAGTCTGGCTAGTTCCAGCCCAAGTTGACTGAAGTTTTTCTTCTTTGTACTATGTGGTTATCACTTCTTTGATGAGTCATGGGGTGTGTTGCTAGTCCTGTTCCTCTCTGGGTACTGAGGAAACCCTAACTTGGTTTACTCCAAAGGAGAAATACACTCTAGATGCTTCGCATTAGCCATCTTAATCCTTGTCTAAATCAATTTTTAAAAGACTAACAAACCAACTTAAAATAAAGAAAGAACAAGAAAAGGTGGCTCACAAAGAAAGCAAAATGGTTCACAACTATTTAGAAATATGCTTACTTGTACTTATAATCAAATAAATTCACATTAAAATAACAATACATTTTTACAAATCTTTCTGACTGACAGGTAGATTTAAATCATTTTGATAATACTCAGGGTTGCCAAGAATGTGATGAAATAAGAATTCTCATACACTGGGACAACTTACATGAAAACCACTTTGACATTTTCTATAGTGCACAAAAATGTATGTCTGTTTAAGATAAAACAGAGTAGCATGGCTTTCAATTGCAAGTAATAGAAAACAACCCAGTAACCTATGAACTAAAAACTGAGTGGCAGCAGTCAAAATGAGGAAGATCTCTGTGTTAATGTGGAAAGTTTGCCAAGATATATTAAGTTTAAAAAAAGTGGATACAAGTTTGTTGTATTGTTTGTACTTTTTGGACAAAAAGGCAAGATGGAAGTTATACTTTATATTTGAGTTTATGTGCATAGAACGACTCTGAAAAAATACACAAGAAATTAATACAAATAGTTTTCTATAGGCAATAGCTGTGGTGAGAACTAAACATAGATTAACCTGACCTTTCATTTTATATCTTTCATATTGCTTGAATTTTGAACCATATAAATGTTACCTATTCAAACGTGCAATAAAATATGAATAGATAAATAAATAAGCAAGAATTAAGTAGATCTTACATATTGACTTGGAAAAATTTCCATGATATGTCAAATGAAAATGTCAGACATTCCTGGGGTCTGGTGGAAGGAAAGTTCAAGAAATCACAGTTTCCACGGGGTGGAATTGCCATGGGCATTCAAAGGATCCTTGAAGGACAGACAGGAACAGGTCCTGTGGGGAGAGGTGATTTGAACGGACCCCTGCCAGTTCACTACCCACTCCTGACTATTGTAAGAGAGTAGCGGGAGGGGGGATGAGGACAAGGGGATTGTAAAGGGCCACTGGTTGGGCCAGAGCAATTTGATCCTAGTGGCCCTGGGAGGGAAGAGGGTTTGTGATCTTTCTGCTCTCCTGCTCTGAATTCTGGGAGCAAAAGTGAAGAAGGGGTACAGTTGTCATGAAAAACGAACACTAGGCCCAGCCATACCTGATGGTTGAAGGAACTCCCAGGCCTCCTTCTAGGTGAAGACAAATCTAATGGGGCATCTAGTTCTCATATTGAACACGCCTAATCAGGTTAAATGTACAAGACACAGGAGTATTGCTCAAGGGGAAGGGAAGGAATAGAACCCTGTTTACAAGTTGAGTGAGCATCCAGCTGACGGCTCTTTGTCTGCTGAGGGAACTCCTTCTCACGTAAAGAGGAAGAAGAAAGCAGAATAGAGTTGGGCGAGCCTGTGTGGACCTGGGACAGAGAGAGGCTATCTGACTCTAGGGAACCAGCCCAGGAGTCCAGCTGCTGGCAGCCAGGTGCTTCTAAGGACTGCAGGTAAATGCTTAGGGGTCTTCACTGTACTTGCTCTTTGCTGACTGACTTATCTCAGAACCAAGCGAGACCCACACTTTATGTTGCCCTTTCTGGGGACACAGAAAGGTTCGTGCAACCAGGAAAGATTGGTAAGAGCTGATAATTTTTCCTACCCTTAAGAGTCACCTCAGGCATTCTGCAGACTTAGGTAAGTAAACTCAGAAGTAGAGGCAATCAGGCAACTGAGAAAATGGAACATCCAGGCATGTGATTTGTGAATATGGGTGGACAGAGTCAAGAGCCCTGGGACAGAACTTTAGAGATGGGCTCTGCTGCCAGTTCCTTAAGTGCAAGGTGTAGAGGACAATACCGACTGAGTTGTTGAACATCAATTGCTTTTTCTCATCCACTGTCCCTCACTTTTCCCCCTCAGTACCACTCCCATCTCATATGCACCCAGATCTGGGACAGAAGAGCATCTGAAGTTGTGTTTTGTTGAGGGCCAAGTGTTGGACAACTTAAACACTTTCTAGGAGTTTAATATGTTGTCACAGATCCAGCTGCTATCTTGGAACAAATACATATTATGTGCTAAGGACTCGGATCAAAGCTTTATCTTTAAAAACAAAATCATTTAGTTCTTACAATGACTCAAAGAATGAATCTGAGACTCAAGGAAGCTAAATGTCCAGGGATCCCCACTGCTAAGAAGGGGCGAGACCTAGGAGGCTGACTCCAAAATGTTCAGATTTTATTTTTCTTCTCTATTGATTTCCACCTCCGTTTCTGTCACTCTAAAACAACATTTTTCAAATTGTGGTTCTGGAGCAGTGGCAGCAACAGCAACTAGAAACTTATTAGAAATGTAAATTATCGGGCCCTACCCCAGGCCCATTAAATCAGAAACTCTAGGAGTAGAACCCAGCCATCTATGTTCTAATAAGACTTCCAGATGATCCTAATGCCTGTTAGAGTTTGAAAACCTCTTCTTTAGGGGTTACTCTTAATTTTTTAAGAAAATGGTTAAACTTAAATTTCTCACAAACATCTAGTCAATCTGTAATTATAGCCTCCTTAGCCCAAGTTTACTTCATATCACTCAGCTAGCTTCTCATGTGGGTCTCATACAGGATTTTAGTTTGAATTGCCACTAAATATTTTTATATAAATAATTAATATATTTTTATTAAGGTATATTTTGCATACAATAAAAAGGCACAGATCACGAATTTGGAGTTTGAGTTTTGACAACTGTCATCTAACTACCACTCCAATCAAAATTGGAATATTTCCATCCTCCCTTTCCCAAGAAACTTCTATTGTTCCTTTCCTGATCTTCTTTTAACTCTCCATACCTACTAAACACTGATCTATTTTATATCACTATACTAGATTTGTTCTTTTCTGGAGCTTTATATAAATAGATTCATGCAGTACATAATCTTTGGTGTCAAGATTTTTTCTGTCAACATAATGTCTATGAGAGTCATCTATGTTGTGGTATATATCAGGTGAGTGTTCCTTTTTACTATTGAGTAGTATTTCAGTGCAAATTTGTCATTCCATCAACTTGTTGATAGAAGTTTGGGTTATTTCCAGATTGTGGCTATTATGTCTCACACTTTTTTCGTTCCAGATACAGCTTCATACTTGAATGATGGTTGCCTGGGTTTAGAACTCTTGTTTAAACATATTTTCTTTCATCATTATAAGTTATTGTTCCATTGTTGTAGTCCATCAGAGTTGTTAAAAAGCCTAATATCAATCTGATGATTGCATTGTTCCTTTATAGGTAATCTGTGTAGTTTTGGTCTCTCTAGGAGATTTTAGAATTTTATTTTTATTTTGATCTAAATTTTTACCACAGTGTGTTCTGTGTTATACATACTCTGAGTAATTTCCTTCACTCTATTTATTTATTTCACTAATTCTCTCTTTAGCTGTGTTTAATCAGCTATTGAGTCCATCTATTACATTTTTAATTTTAGTGACTATATTTTTAAAATTTCCAGAATTACCCTTTGGTTATTTTTTATCTGTTTTTTTTTAAACATTCTTTTATTTCTTTTTTATGCATTTAGATGCTTTTTAATTTTCTTTACTTATTTTAAACATACCTTTTTTACAGTCTGTATCTGATCATTTTATTATCTGAAGCTTTTAGAAATCTGATATGACTATATGTTTCATCTAATGCTTACTCTTGGTGGATTAGTTCTGTGTATGTGTTGCAATTTGGGGTTATGAGCTCATGTTTGGCATGGCTTTATCACAGATAATTCTGGTTGACCTGGTTTTAAAGGTGTGTTCTTCCACACAGTTTTTACATTTACTTCTTCCTGGCAACCTCAACGTATTATAAGATTTTTTTAAATTTTAATATCTTGGTTAGCAGTATGTATGAATGAATTCAAACCTCAAATCAGGATCAGAGGAGGGCAGAGTTTTTTTTTTTTTTTAACACAAGTAAATACCATGCCAAATAGACAAACTTTGTTGTCTGTTGTTGCAGAGTTTGACTAATTCACACTATCATTGAGGGAGTAGCCCTTCAAGTGTTCTGGCTATATGCTGGCATCTCAGTTTCAAAATCATGCCTTACATCAGAACCAATGCTTCCTCTCTCAATGTCCATTAAAACCCAAGTTTCTGGCTTACTGCAATTAGCAATCCCTTTCTTGTTCCTTACCAGGATAGCTTTTCACTACGTCCTTGCAAGGGAGACCTGTGGGATATTCAGTTGGGGGCAGGGTGAACTGTATGGAAGCCCTTAAGTCTGAGCCTGAAGGGTAATACCTACTTCTCCAGCCCAAGAGGCTAGTGCTCAGGCTACAGCAGCTTCTGGCTGGACCTCAAAGGATGAATCCCCAAGGTGTCCATTCCTGCTACCTTCATTCATCTTCCATTTATGGTAAAGTTATCCCTTATTCACCCCTTCCCTTTAACCTTCATTGGCCTTTGACAACAACTGGGCCAATTTTTTTACTGTCTTCCTGATTTCATATGTTTACTAAAACATAAATGTGTTATTTTATATCCCTCAAACCACACATAGTCATTTACTTAGATTTCACAGCACAAGAATACATATATTGGAGCCTCAAAGTGTCATCATCAAAACTGTCTCACTTTGGGGATTCATGGTATATCTATCTCAGCTCACGTCTCCATTTTTCAGAGTATAGATGTCCCTACTCAGACCTCACATTTCAGAATATCAGAGCAATAAACTAACCCATTTTCTGACCCATTGGGATAGGCAATTTGGAGAATAGCCTTGAACCAAGGGTCCTTGTTCAAGCACCATCTATGGCCCCACCTTGGTCCAGATGATCCTCAGTTTGCTACTGGGGTCTTAAAGCCTGGCCAGAAGTGCTGGCTACATGACTGACAGACTCTAGGTTTGAGGCCTGGGTGTTGGCGACCCATAGTACATATGGGATGGACACCAAGTGTTTGTTTTCCTCAAGTGCTGGTTGTAGCATTTCATGTAGGGCCAGGGGCAGTGCAGTCAGTCAAAACTGAGTTGCTCTAGGGCCCTGAATATAGTGGAGATCACTGGGACACCCACGCCTGGCCATACAAGGACTTTGTGCCTGGGTTACCCCTGGTCCCGCTGAACTTTGCAAAGGAAAGCTCTTTTGAGTTGTGCTTATGACCTTTGAGCCTATTATCTTCAGAGTCATAAACCTGGTCCACCAGGCTATAAAAGCAGCTCGTTCTAATACATTCTTCCTGCAGCCTGCTTCTTGACATCCATCATACGCTCTCACCGAACCAGAGGCTGTCACGATGCCAAGGAACCAGAATGGAACCTGGGAGATGGAGAGTAATGACAACTTTGATGGCTACATGAAGGCCCTGAGTAAGAGGGAGGTTGAGGTGAGGGTGGGGAGCGAAGGGGATGTTGGGAGGACTGTGGTCTGGCAGTGCCACTATGGAGTTCAAAGAACCTGTGTGCAAATCCTCACTCCTCATGTACAGCTGTGTATTATCAGGCAGGTTATAAAAATTATCTGAGGCCGAGTTTCCTCATCTGCAAACTGGAATAATGATAAATGAGAATAGGTCTAGGATGTCCTTAGCACAGTACCTGGCCCAAAGAAAACATACCCCAAATGGAAGATTCTCTCTCTCTCTCTCTCTCTCTCTCACACACACACACATACACACACACACACACAACGAAACTTGGGAAGATAACACAGTTGCCTTCTGCCGTGTGACCACCATCTCTTTGATAACCACTTGGACCTGATGTTACCCACCAATGATCCCTTATTGCTCTTTTGTGAGTCTGGTAATGGGAAGACAGAAAAGGAGTAGCTGGCAAATCTCTCCGCTGGGGAGAAACCAGACCCATAGAAGGTAAGCTGTCACACAGCTCAAACAACTCACTGTTTATCTGACTTCTGAACTGGGCTCCAGGCCAACAGCTACCAATCAGTGTGTCTGGAGTTGACTGCAGGGAGGGTCTCTGGTGGAGCTGGCAGATAACACCAGCTCTGCTGTGCCTACATGAAGTCAGAGTGATTGTGAGTTCACAGTTGCTGGGCAACCCTATGTCCTAGGCACCAGCAAGGAGCTTTTGTTGCCTGTCCTTATTCCACCCCTTCAGCAGCCTTTTTATCCCCTGATCCAGCTTTGTAGTCCTCCATATAGGAAGTGTCTTCACTGGAACTCCCCCCACCCCCCACCACATAGGATGAGAAAAATGGCTGTAGGTGGGGTCAGAGGCCCAGTAACTTGGATATGATGGTGAAAAGTCTCTCCAAGAATGAAAGTCATGGGTCTTTCCATGCAATGAACTTCTAGCTTGAACATTTCACCACGTCAATGAACGAGGAGAGCTGTGACGTGTTTCATGTTTACAGAGCTTAGCACTTTCTTCATGTAATGTAGACATGCTTCCACACTGAATAGAGCTTTCTTTTTCATTCTGGTTATCCAAATTTTACTTCAGTATACTTGGTGGGAGAAAGGAAGAAGCAAAAATCCTCCCACTGGAGCCTCAACCTCAACCCTGTTGCATCTGTGTTTTTTAGTATCATGGGTGGAAGTAGAAAAGGAATTCTGAGTCTACATGTGGGCAAATGGTTTGGAACACAACTCAGAACTATAATTTCAAACAAGATTATACAGATGAGGAAACCAAACCAGAAGGGTCAACATAGCTGGAACTAGAGCCCAGGACTTGTTTTGGGACCTTGAACCAGTTGTGTGTGTGTGTGTGTGTGTGTGTGTGTGTGTGTGTGTGTGTGTTTTAACCTTTTAGAACCTCAGTTTCTTCATCTGCCAAACAGGGATAATAGCCCCTGCCTTGCCTGACTTCTCAGGTGATGTTGGATGTCGTTACAATTTTGAACGATTAAAAGTGCCTTAACAAGGGCTGTTTGAAAGATTCAAGGTTTCAGCAGTGTGCCGAATAAGCCAGACTTGTGTCGTGTAATTAGAAAGCAACTTTGGGCTTTTTGCTGCTTATGCTTAAGTAACAAAAAGTCCTCTGGTGACATTAATTAGGCTTAAAACCCAGTCTCAATTTAGTTTAAGACTCTGCAGGGTAGTCTGCTAAAGCCCATCTCTAGGCTCAAAGTGGAATGCAAGCATTCCGACTTCCTTCCCTTCTGGGATCTCTCCAGGGAATCCTCTCTAATAACAGCCTTCCTCTGGGCTCTGTCACACCAACACCTTCAATGTGAGTGAGGGCTCATGAGTGCTCACAAGTTGTGAATGTGGTATTTGCATATCTCCATTATTGAGGTTTTGGATTGGCCTTTTCTAATTCTCCTTGATATCAAACTTCTTTTTTCGAACCTAAGCCAAAACTTCCAATTTAATATCATATTGCATTGATTTTACTCTAATGAGCAAGCTGTTTGATCTCTTTGTACCAAGGTCTCTGCAGTGTAGAGAGTTAGGCTGACACTTTGCTTATTAAGATTAATGCTATAGGTGGTAGTACCAGCTAAACCCAGAATGTGGTC
Source organism: Tarsius wallacei (assembly GCA_963574415.1). NCBI lineage: Eukaryota > Metazoa > Chordata > Mammalia > Primates > Tarsiidae > Tarsius > Tarsius wallacei. Next base: position 32,772 of record CAUYQG010091323.1, on the reverse strand, counting down.
GTGCTTGGTGCCTGGTTTACCCAGCCACTGACAGCCCAAAGTGTTTCAGGACCCCAGGAACTTGCTCCAGCTCAAACCCATGATGCACTATGCAGAAATGCTTGATCCAGAGGCACCAGGGAGGTGGGACTCCTAGTCCCTCTCACCTGCCCCTGGGAACATGGGTGAGTCAAGGACTGGCAGTAATTGAAGACAGGTCTTAAGGGACTCAGCCAAAAGCAGGCGAGGTGGGACTGTCTCCCCCAGTCTAACCTGCTAGAAGCAGCCCAGCATATCTGTACAATTTCCTCCACACCCAGGCCATAAGACAGGGTGGCTTTCTCAACACTCAGAAATCTATGGAGCTTGCCTTCCTTGCCCTTTTGAGCTGTGAGACCCTTGGCATTTGGGAAGAACATGTGTAAAGATGTTTGCAAATCCCAGATGTGTAAATATCATTCAGTATGCCACTATTCCCTAAGAACCATCAATATCTTAGACCTCAACACCCAGCACTAGGGAGTTGACATTCTCTGTGGGCCTCATTGCTGGTTCAGTAGACAAAGAGAAACTCTGTTGAGATGTGGGTCTGGGCAGCAAAATGGCTTTGTCACTAGCCCAGTGACTCACTCCACACGCTGGCTTCCCATGTGACTCCGCTGCCAGCTTCAGCAGAGTGACACATCATAGCAACCTTTGGGTTGGCCTCAAATTATCAGTCATTAAGAATTCAAAGGGTGAGTGAGGGAGCTAAGAGTCAATGGTTCCTCCTCTCCCACCTTCTTAGGCACCTGGTGTTTCTTAAGACTCTAAACTCTTTTTTGACAGCAAGGAAAGCAGTTGGTAAACTCTTCTACTCTGAGAAATTAGTCATGTCCTGAGGTCCTCCTTCGGTCAGATCAGGGGATGAAGGAGTGGGAAGGGCAGTCTTCGTTTTAAAGGGGAGGCCAAGTGGGACAGATACAAGGAGGTCACAGTATTGTGAAAGAACACTGGGGCAGAATCCATTAACTCTACCCAGGATGGGAATCATTCAACTCCTCTACCAAAGCTTTAGAAGTTGCTCATGGAGGCAGGAACTGGGCACCATCTGAGGCAGGACCAAACCTGGTTTTCAAGAAGCTCAAAACAGTGTGGACAGTCAAGTTACAGCTTTGCACAAATGGTGTTCCTGGTTTTCTTGTTTTATTATTACTGTGTGATAAATTACCCCAAAACTTAATGGTTTACAAAAAAAAACAAAAAATGGTCATTTAATTATTCTCTCTCACAGTTCTGGGGTTGACTGGCTTCTCCTAGGTGGCACTTGCTCAAGGACTCTCCTTTGAATGTGATTGGACAGTGGCTGGACTGGAGCCATCTCAGGACTCCTCACTCATGTATGTCTGGAAGTTAGTGCTAGCAGGCAGCTGAGACCTTAGCTGGGGCTGTCAACATCTACATGCGATCTGCTCACGAGACCTGGGTGTTCTCATAGCCTGCTGGCTATATCCGAAGAGAAAGGAGAGAGAAGCTGCATGGCCTTTTATGACCCAGTCTCAGAAATCACCAGGCATTGCCGGGCTCGATGGCTCAGCCTGTAATCCCAGCTCTTTGGGAGGCTGAGGCAAATGGATTGCCTAAGCCCAAGGGTTCGAGACCAGCCCAGGCATGGCTAGACCTCATCTTTGCAATAAATCAAAAATTAGCCGGGCACAGTAGTGTGTGCCTGTAGTTCCAGCTACTTGGAAGGCTGAGGCAGAAGGATCGCTGGAACCCAGCAGGTTGACACTGGGGTGGCAGTGAGTGTGCCACTGCACTCCAACCTGGGTGACGGAGTGAGACTCCAACTCAAAAAAAAAAAAAGAAAGAACCAGGCATCTCTTTTACTATATTCTTTGGTTGAAGTACTATAAGCCTACCTGCATTCAAAGGGAAGGGCAGAGACCCTGCCCCTCAGTGGGATGAATGTTAAAGTCACATAGTTAGAACAGTGTGTAGGGGTAATGTTGCAGCCATTAAAGAAAATATAATCTGGCCAAGAGTGGTGATTCATGCCTATAATCCCAGCACTTTGGGAGGCCAAGGTGAGAGAATTGCTTGAGCCCATGGACTTGAGATCAGCCTGGACAACTTGGTGAGACCTCATCTCTACAATAAATCATGGTGGTGTGTGCCTGTAGTTCCAGCTACTTGGAAGGCTGAGGTGGAAGGATTACCTGAGTCCAGCAGGTTGAGGCTGGGGCGGCCGTGAGCATGCCACTGCACTCCAGCCTGGGCATCAGAGTGAGGCTCTGACTCAAAAAAAAAAAAGAAAAGAAAAGAAAAGAAAGGAAAAAGAAAAAGGAAAGAAATGAAGAGAAGAGGAAAAAAAAGAAAAAAAAATGTAATCTGCTATAGATGAATGGGCCAGTGAATGATTCTATGCCTTGGGTTCCAAAGGGCTATAATATCAATAGAACAATAGTAATGAGAAGTATGTGCAGGGCAGGGAAGGGAGCTACAGTACAGGAGTCAGTGAAAGCTACCTAGTATTTCTAGGTGGAGTTTTGAAGGAGGAAGAGGAGTACTCCATGCAGACATAATCAAGCATAGCCCCATGGATGTGTGCACAGGCAGGGTCATGGGCAACCAGAGGAGTTGTATTGCCAGAAGGTGAAGTGTAAGGAGGAAGCAAAAGAAGAGTTTGGAAAAGCAGTAAGATCTTCAAGGCCGTGTGCTCCATGTGGACTCCATCCTGCAAGGAGAGGGTACAGGAAGGAATTTTTTGCAGAGGTTTAAAACACTATCAATGCTCACTCTGTCGTCACGGGGAAAATAGGCCAGCAGAGACTGCCAGAGAACTGAAGAGTTTGTGACAATGACCCTGGGATGGTGATGAGAGCAGTGTTGAGAGGGGTGAACCAGGCGATGGCCAGCGTGGGAGATAGACAAGACTCAGTGACCAGATGGGGAAGAGTCGGGGAGGAGTCAGCCTGGAAGATGAAAAACCATCAGGTAACTTTAACCTGTGAAGGTGGGGAAGGCATGTGTCCTAAAATTAGATCATGTTAAATTTAGACCATCTTTTAGCAAATCTTCATTCCATAAATTGTAACAATTTGAGGAAAAACTCACCCTTCTGTTAAATCACAAAACAAGGTAAGAATCATCTTCTGTGAAGAACATCTTTTTTCATTTAAATCAATATGCACAGACTTAAAAGAGCAGTAACTATTGCAAATAGTTCTAGTAGATCTCTGGAAAGCTCCACTTGGAAGATAGAAGCTTTAGAGGTTGAAGTCAGATAGATCCCACCTGAGTGGTCTCTGCTGGGAAATATTTCCTGAAATATCTACAGTGTGCAAAATCCCCTCCTGACCATCCAAGAGCAGCCATCAGAGGTGAGCACGTGCACAAATTATTCTTATGCCTTGATAAGCATTGTGCTAGAGCTTTATGTTACTTCATTTTAGTGAATTTCATTTTCAAAGGTGTACTGACACCTATGATGTATCAGAAGTGCTTTAGGCATTGGCAATATGGTAGGGAACAGGGAGACAAGTACTCTGCCTGCACAGAGTGTGCATGCTAATGGGGGTATAGTCCGTAAACTAATAGTTGGTTCATGCCTGCAATCCCAGCACTTTGGGAGGCCAAGACTGGAGAATTGCTTGAGCACGGGAGTCCGAGACCAACCTGGCAACACAGCAAGAGTTTGTCACTACAAAAAATTAAAAAAAAATTAGCCAGGCATGATGGCATGTACCTATAATCCCAGCTGCTCAGGAGGTTGAGGCAGAAGGATTGCCTAAATCCAGGAGGTCAAGGCTGCAGTGAGCCCTGATTGTGCTACTGCACTTCAGTCTGGGTGACATTGTGAGACCCCGACTCAAAAACCAAAATAACGTAAGCTGATTTTAGATGGTGGTAAGTGCTGAAAAGAAAATAAAAAAGAATAATGGGGTACAGGGTGATAAGTGGTCAGGGAAAACCCGAGGTGACAAGGGAGCAGAAACCAAAATGCTGGGAAATGTTCTGGGCAGAGGGGACAGTAAGTGCAGAGGCTTTTGGTATGTTCAAGAACATGAGAAGGCTGGTATGTTTGGAGCACGTGAGTTGGATGGGGTTGGGAGTGGAAAGACAAATTGGTCCTCTTTATAACCTTCAAGGATCACTATGGTCACAGTGAGGAGAATGAATCATAGGAGAGCAAGACAGGAAGCAGAGAGCCTCATTAGGAGTCTGCCATGTTGTCTGCTAGGGCAGTGCTTGTGGGCTGGAGAAAAGAGGACAGATTCGCCATATATTTTGGAGATGACACTGACAGAACCTGCAGATAAATAGGAAGTGAGAGACAATGGAGGAAACCAGGTTGGGTCCCAGGCTTAGACCAAAATAACTGCGAAAGTGGTGACCCCATTGGCTGAAATGGGAAGGAGCGTACGTGGATGTGGGGGGTGGGGGAGGTTGGCAGTCAGAAATATGCTAAGAATTTTGTTCTGCATATTTAGGTTTCAGATACCTGTTACACATCCAGGTGAAATATTAATATTGGCATGTTGCTATAAAGTCTAGAGCTCAGGGCATAGTTAATGATACATACAGAAGAAATGCTTTCTATTCCACACGGTGAGGAATCTGAAGCCAGAGAAGTGGAGAGACTGGTGCCTGGCCACATGTGCCTGGGGACCAGGACAGGAACTCAGTCTGCTTCTAACTCCCATGGTCCTTTCCACAGCACTGTTCTAGGTGGGGATGTGATACATGGGGATGAGGAGGAGGAGCTTCATTCTGATCAAGATTTGCCCAGATGGGGGCATCCAAAGTAGACAGGCAGGACCCTCAGAAATGTTGCAAGGGAGTCACTCAGAGTCCCTGGATAACAATAAGTGGGTGGATGGATGAATATATGAATGGATGGATAGTTGGATGCATGGAAGGATGGATGGCTAGATTGATGATGGATGGATAGATAGATAGATAGATAGATAGATAGATAGATAGATAGATAGATGTCTCATGACCCAAGGATGAATTTATTTCAAAATTTGGATCCCTGTTGGTGCTCACAAGTCAATGAACTTATATACCAAAGTCTCTGCTTGAACCATGTGATACCTGGATGGATTTTCAAAAGGGAAAGTGCCAAGGGGTGAAAAAAACCCAGGTGATGATAAGTGTGGTCCCTTCGTACTGGTCTTCCCTTGCATGTGTTGGCAGCACTTCCATTCCAATGAGGAGAGCTAGGCTATAGGTGAGGAGGAAAGAGAGTGTACGGGGAACAGGAAGGCACCCCAAGGCCTCCAACCTGCCTCCAGTGTCCAGGAGGGAGTGAGAGAAGGCAGGCAGGGAGTCAGGCTAATTTCTCTCTAAATGTATTCTCTGGAGGAGTAAATGGCATGGAAAAGAGGAGAAGATTGCTCTTCCACTCTGCTTCTCACAATTGCCTACGAGTGTCGATGATTTGAGAATTAGAGTCCAGGTTCGAAGCCCATGGACGCTGCACTTTGAATGGTTCTCGGATTTCATATGATGAATACTTGTGCCTCTCTGCTCTTTAATTTACAAAGAGCATCTGCCCTTTTAGCCTGCAACTTTAGCTTTTTTCACAAGCACATTACAAAGCATTTTAATGTTAGGTAGCATACTCATATTTCAACTTTATGGCTTGCATTGTTCAAAATGCAGTTATGAAAAGTATGCTTTAATAAAGTCACTTCAGTGTTTTTTTTTCTTGCTTCAGCAGCTATAAGCCATATATATTATTCAGAAATAGCTTGCCTTTGGACCTTTCCTTCTGAGATAGAAATTCATTTCACCTGGCTATAAATCAGGTTCAGAGATACCTTTAATCCAGAAAAACAGATAAAACATACTTGATAACCCTGGTGTTAAAATATTTTATCAGGAAAATAATTTTCTCTGCTAAGTATAAAGAGGAAGGTTTTTTTTGTAGTGTGTGTGTGTGTGTGTGTGTGTGTGTATGTGTGTGTCTGTGTGTGTGTTCTACAGCTGTAGTTAAACCCTTTTGATTAGAAATATCATGAGTCCACCAACAGAACATTTGGCTCTCTTCCCTGGGGTGGAGCAGAGGTGACATGATTTACTGGCCTGTGCAAACGCTAAAGGGTGGCTAAGAGACCAAGCCATTTTTCAGTCCAGAGGAGAAGTGATGCTTGATGCCATTTGCATAGTCTCCTAATAAGATTCCCCTGTCACTGGTCAGAAAGATTGACTAGAGATGGTGTTTCCAAGACAAACCAGTCCTCTCAGCAATAGACATTTTTAGCTGTGATCTACTTTTCTAAGCAATCAGGGACAAACAATAATGTTTATCAGGGGGCCTTAGTTGTGAATGACAATGTGTTTGCAGAGAAACGATCTGGAGCTCTATTCTAACTGGGTGATGCCGAACCCACCACTTAAATTCTCAGTGCCTCAGTTTCCACATCCATTCACAGAGTGAAAATAGACTTGCTCTCAGAGGGACGCTTCAGTTATAAATTTCTCTGTAAATGTTCAATTCTTCCTCAGTAGATTTGCCTGGAGTCTTCCCCTTTGTGAGAGATGACCTCTGGTTTCTCTTTTCCCATCACCTGACTATGGCTCAGCACTGTGGTTTAGCACAGCTTGGATCTCAGCACAGAAGGCTAGAGCAGGAACTAGTTGTCGCTACTCATCATCAAGCTGCAGAATAGGAAAGCTGCTCTATGCAGAGAAATGTTTCGCCAAGCTAGATAAAGCTCTTGCATGACAGACCAAGGCAATGAGAGTAAGGAAGTGGTCAGCCACCATTGCCACTGCTTCCTCAGAGTCCTGACCCCTTGAACTACACAGAGTGCAGACAGCCATGGAGATGCACACATATGACCTGAAAATCTACTCTGGACTGAATGCTGGCCTGGTCCCTATTTGACTCAAATAGACAAGGTCAAGGACAGAGGCCAATGTGCATTTAATACCCACACTCTCCTTGGTACTGTGTAGAGCATTTTATCATCATTTTTACTGAACCCACACCACAGATGTTCTATGAAGTGAGCATTCTTTTCTTCATTTTCCCAGAAAGGGAAAGTGACGTCTCCTAGGTCACATGACTGAGAAATAAGGGGCAGGATTGTATCCAGATCTGCCCCTTACCCTCACTCCTTTATACCAGTGGTTCTAAACATTAACATGCACAGAATCACTTGGAAGACTTGTAAGAACAAGCAAGGTCCAGCAGAACTCCTATTTAGTAAGTCTAGAGTGGGCCCCAGAATTTGCATTTCTAACAGGTTCCCAGGTGCTGATGGCTGCTGCCAGCCCTTAAAACTCCCTTGGAGAACCACTATCCTGGACCATGCTGCCTCTATTAACCAATCCATGGTATCTGAGCACCTATCTCTGTGCCTTGTTCTACTGGGAAGATACAGAGCAAGGAGACAGCATTGTCCTTGCCCTCATAGAAGTGACACCATAGAGGAAAGAATAACCAGCTCCAGAAAAATGCCAGGGAAAATATTAAGTAGTGTCTTGGGGGGAGACAGTGTGGCCTGGATAGCAGGTAAGGAAAGGAGGCAAGAAAGAGTAGGAAGCCAGAGAGGCAAGGCTGGGACTGGCCCTTATGGGATTTGGAAAGCTGAGAGGAGAGTGGCAGGGATTCAGGGAGCAAATGTTTGAGGAGTATCTGGGAAAATGTAAAGGACTCTGAGGAAACTTGCCTGTGAGATGAGGGGTTTCATAATGATGATTATGAAGATGGCAGCTACCAGCTGTGGAGCCATTACCACTGGTCGCCAGCCACCAGGCAAAGCTCTTCACAAACACTATCAAATATAATGCTCACAACAAGCTGATGCAGCTAATACGAGGGGGCCCCCCAAAATGGAAATTCGTTTATTAAACAATTGTAGATTTATTCTTACATGTTTAAACTTCAGTCACCTTCAAAGTACTCATGCAACACACCTATCAAGATGCTTTTTCTACTGCTCAAACCAGTTTTTGAACTCGTCCATTTTGATGCCTTTTAGTGCTTCTGCTAGATTTTTTTTCACCTCTTCTATGTCGGCAAAACGTTTCCCTTTGAGGACTTTTTTTCATCCAGGAAAACAAAAAAAAAATGTCATTCAGGGCAAGAGCAGGTAAATGGGGAAGGTGGGACATGGGAGTCCGGCCTTTTTTTATCAAAAACTGCTGAACACTCAGTGTGGTGTGGACAGGTGCATTGTCATGGTGGAAGAACCAGTTAACTGTTTGCCACAACTCAGAATGTTTCTTCCACAACACAGCCTCTCACAACAGCACTAGCTGGTACACTGATGCCAATGGGTTCCTAGAACACTTGCCTAGTGAGGGAAGCCTTCACTCCAAGGGACCTGCCCTCCAAAAGATAATTCCATTTTGGGGGGGGAGTCCCCGTGTAATAGCTCCACTTATGGCCACCATCCTCTGCTGCTTCTAGATCTGTACCCAAGTGTCCAGTAATGGGACTGAAACTGGACATGCAGACATCCCCTAATTGCTAGACTATCTATGGGGCAGAAAGAGAGAAACATGAGTTGAAGTGTGATGTGCCTACTTCTTGCCAACTCCTCTGCCTGTCCCAAGCACTAGCTTATACTGACTAGAACATGGAGGGCATTCTTCAATTGCTGTAGCAATTTTAAGGAAGCATTCATTTTTAAGTCAGAAATACTCGACCACTTACTTGACCCTGTCTAAACAGGCCAGCAGTTGCCTTTGAAGGGAGAAAAACTAAATAGACATTTCCGTGATCACAGCACCAAAGTGGCTAAGTGTCTTAGATAGGGGTTTCATCAGCCCTTTCCATATTATGTTGTATGGATCATCCAGTTAGCTGTGTATCCCTCCACAGAAGGGTTCTATGACCATGTAAGATTTTGAAAGGCTATCCTGTATCCCCCCCCCCCACACTTCTAGTTATAAAGCATCTTTCCTATAGTAAAGGCTTTGTGAAAATCTTCAGTGCAGAAACCCGTTTCTCTTGGTTTTAATTCCTCATTTCTCAAACTTATTGGATCATAAGCCCATTTTTTTCTGGACCACCATAGAGCTGCACTCCATGGCAAACACAGGGAGAACCCTGGGCTTTATGGATGATGGCCAAGGGCACTAGAGGTGCTCACGGCACCAAAGGCAGCCAAGAGAGCATTGATGTCACCATGCACTCCCTGGCCCACAGGCTCTGTGGCTTGGATGTGCTCACATACAGTTCCATAAGCCACAGAGCCAAAGCTAAACGAGCTGTCAGAGAAGGTACAGGGGTTACAGTGCGATTGCTCCAGTGCTGACTTATTATAGAGCTCTGGGCTTAGAAAACAATCGCCGTTTGGAGGGGACAGAATGCAAGGGCCCTGAAAAACAAAAACTGCTTCAAACAAGGAGGACCCATCCAGCTGAATCCAAAAGTCTCTGTGACTCCAGGGAAAACTTAAATCAGAAGTTGCCAGTATCTTGGTCAGCTACAAAAAGTGCACACGTGCGAGTGACCTAACTGGGCCATCCCAGAGCTTGAGGCCCATAACTTCAGCCCTGGAGATAGACTGTCCTGAGGTCAAATACCACCTCCATTGCTTCCTCACTATATAATTCACGGCACGTGGCACGACTTCTTCGAGGCAGTTTCACCATTGGTAAAATGGAGGTAATACAGTACCTACCTCGTGGGTTGGCTTAGAGGATAAAGTGGGCAAGATTTTCCACCATGGGGCACCATCTCTGGATGGCACCATCTCTAAAGAGTGTCTGAGTTGACACCCCAATATTTCCAAGGGTTCACACAGCATGGCCCATAGATTCACCTTGACTAAAATCCAGCTCAGTATGTTCTCCCATAAAATGAGTTCTCTCTTTAACTTCCCTGGCTCCCGCCTTGGCCACCCAAGCTCAAAATCACTGTTTTCTCCTCCCATCTTGATCTCTCTACACATCCATCCAATGACCAAATGCTTGTGATTGTTATTTCAGCCACATATGTTTAGACAAGTCACTCAGCCTCTCTAGGTCTTCACTTCATCATCACTGACATGACAAGTAGGAGCTTGAACAATGGCTTTTAAATTTTTTGAACCATGAAGTCTTTCTCCAAACTGCCTCCAATGACAAAAATCCATATTCTAAAATCACTGGACTCTACCACCTGGAGACTCTGGGCCTGGGATAGGACCCAGAAATCTGCAGTTTTTACATCTTCCTTGGCAATCCTGAAGGGTAGCCAGATTTGGAACCCACTGGTAAATACTTAGACATGGCAGGTACTCAGCTGGTAGTAGGGAATGATAGGTGAGCAAGACACTGGTGTTCATGCACCAGCTCATGCCAACTTGAAGCTGTTTCTCTTTTCAACTTAGGATACAGGTAAGCAATCCTTTTTGCCTTCTGGGCTAGCTAACGTTACTGAAAATTACTCCCTCAGGCTCAAATCTGATTTTTTACAATGTAGGGTCCAACCAACTAGCCAACACCCTTCCCAATGGGGTTGTGATTCTGTTGTGTATTCCCAGCTGTAGCCAAACTGCTGACCCAAAATGAGGTTCAAGTGCCTAGCTTGGCCTTTCCTTGGTCCTTTGGGAGAACAGGAGTGATAGAGACCAAAGACAGAATCAAAAGGCAATGGGTCACAAAGGCTATGGGAGCAGGTAATAATTGGCTACCATGGGAAGGTCAGCAGAGGTGTCAGTTCTCCAAACTGAGAGGAGCTTCCTGAACTGCTGATACCTGCTGCCGTCTCTCATGGTCACAATATAGAGTTTGTCCTGCACCAGACAGAGCACAATGTGAAAGGTAGCCACCCTCCTTCCATAAAGGTGGGGCTGGAATTCTCAGAGAAATAACACTCAATACATCTGAACTATTCTTACTCTTTTTTTTTTTTTTGAGTTGGAGTCTCACTCTGTTGCCCAGGCTGGAATGCAGTGGCACGCTCACAGCCACCCCAGTGTTGACCTACTGAACTCCAGCGATCCTTCCACCTCAGCCTTCCAAGTAGCTGGAACTACAGGCACGTGCTAACATGTCCGGTTAATTTTTTATTTGTCGTAGAGATGAGGTCTTGCCAAGTTGCCCAGACTGGTCTTGAACCCACAAGCTCAGGTAATCCACTAGCGTTGGCCTTCCAAAGTGCTGGGGTTACAGGCTTAGTTACTGAGCCTGGCCTATTCTTACTCTTGAGTTTATTATTACCCTTGGGCTTTAATAGAATCAATCTTAGTGTTTTTGAAAATCTTCTAGGTGGATTTTCTGGAAAAATAAATTAAGGATTTAAATTGGTATCCAAAGATATCAATTCACAGGCATAAAGGGAATCAGATTTGATTTGACTAAGGACCAAGAGCTTGATGATGTTCATAGAAAGAACAGAAACTGAGGTGAGAGGATTGCCTGAGCCCATGGGTTTGAGACCAGCCTGGGCAACTTGGTAAGATCTTGTCTCTACATTAAAAAAAAAAAAAAATTGCCAAGCATGATAGCATGAGCCTGTAGATCCAGCTACTTGGAAGGCTGAGGCAGAAGGATCGCCTGAGCCCAGCAGGTCAACGCTGGGATGGACGTGAGCGTGCCACTACACTCCACCCTGGAAGACGTAGTGAGAAAGAAAGAACAGAAACTTAGCAATTCCAGAATTATTCTCTATTTCTAGATCTATTCCACAGAACAAGAACCTTTTGGCTTGAGTGACGTTTTATACTCTACCAGAAGTTAGCAAGTGGGTGGGCTTAGTGCTTAGTGTCTTATTGTAAGATTGCAAAGCATAGGAAATGTAATGCTTCTTTGATTCATTTAAAACTTTTCATAATAAAAATGTAAATAATCATTAACTTTTCCTCTAAAAACAGCAAGAGAAATCTCTGAGTGAGTGTTTATTGTCCAGAACATGCTTTAAACTGTACTGGGTGTTCAAAACTGAGGCAGAACAGCCTCCAATTCACTTCAAAAATGGAAGTCTGTAAATATCTCTCCGTGCTGTGGACAGTAAAAAAAGTTCCATCTTCATCCATGATTAAGACCGGTGGTTGTCAAAGTCTTCTTTCTTTCAAATCATGAGATCTTTTTGTGCAGCAAACTCTTAGGAGGAATCTCAATGTGTCAAATAGAGAGAATGGAGCTGCTGTGGTGAAGGGATGTGTGTGTGTGTGTGTGCATGTGTGTGTACGCACATGTGTGTGTGTGTGTGCCCCACCTGCTACATCTACCTCCCATCGGGGTTCCTGAGGCGTTGCCAGGAGACTCCTACATTTCCTGGCAATTGACTGAGATGCCAACTTGGCCACGTCTAAGACAACACTTGTTTCCCACTTAAGCAAAGACATGTGGCCTGTCCAAGATCTGTGTCTCTGGTCCTGCATGCTTGGCCTTGTTAAAGAAATGAATGAGTCTGGCTGAGTACATCATAACCTCCACAACTCCCTTTGCCAACAGATATTGATTTTCCCACCCGCACGATTGCAGTGCGTCTGACTCAGACAAAGATTATCCATCAAGACGGTGATAACTTCAAAACAAAAACCACCAGCACGTTTCGCAACTATGATGTGGATTTCACTGTTGGGGTGGAGTTTGACGAGCACACGAAGGGCCTGGATAACCGGCATGTTAAGGTACTGACCTGGGCTTATGTTTTTCATTTGTACACTCTGTGCAAGGGTTGGCTGTTTGGCTTCATGATGAAAAAAGTGACAGAAACAACCTGAGAATGATCAGGAAAGGGTAACCAGAATGGACTTCATGATGCCAGCAATGAGCAATTACTGAAAGTTTAGCAGAAAGAAGGGGGCTGAGGAGAAATTAAAATCTCTCTCTCTCCAGGATCTAAGACAGGGGCCTAAGGGTCGTACGCAGACATGGGCTCAGCAGGCAAAAAAAGAGAGGACAAGATGGAATATCATGGGGAGGGACAGTGCCTGTGGCCAGCTGGCTAGTATTGTTTCATATAAAGGGAACAACTCTGCCCGGCTCCAGCCAAACACTGCTATGGAGGAATGAGTCTCACAGTGCCAGATTATTTTTAAAGAGATGTTGAGAATGCAGATTTTTTATATAAAATATCTCAATCTTAGGTGATCCCAAATAATGTAATTTTTTATGTTAGAAAAGTATGATGCAAATAAAATATCAGTTGACTTAATGAAATCACATTTTGTCTAGTCCTGGTAGCTTGGAGAAGTCTCTGGTGAGATTGTGGCTTCTGCCCTAGCATTCATTACCTTACGCCACAGGATGAAATCCTTTATGCAACAGAAGGCCAAATTTTTGGCCATTTGAATGTAGGTAGGACCCTGAAAGGCAGCAGAAAACAATTCTGAGCAGGGAGTGGGGAGTAATATCAAAGCCCAAGAACTTGAGTTTGTAGAATACGCAGGCCCTTGTCCAGAGGAGCTGCTTGCAACTAAGGTAGAGCCTGGCAGGGAGAAGTGGGGTGGTGCAGGGGAAGATGGGGTAACAGCAGCTCTACCCAGCGTCAGTGTGTGGTATCCCAGCCCCATGACCTTCCCTTATACTCACATTCATGCTCAGTGTGTCTGTCTTTGGTTTTCCAAACCAAATTACACCTGGTCAGTTCCCACCAAACAGGAATAGGAGAAACCCAATCTCAGCTATATTTAAGGTTTCCACCACCCCGACTGTGGATCATAAAGAACCCCAGGGATATGCAGCCCAGGAGGTTTGGAAGTGTTCCTGGTTTGTCATTTATCACAGTTGCCATTGGCTGTTTACTGTCCATGGCTGTGCAGTTTATACGAGGGTAGGCAGTTTGAATACTCATAGTACCTTTTCCCTCTGTGCCATCTCAGCCACTGGAATCTCTGTCCTGGTTCCCAAGCTGGTGGAGGGCAAAGCTGAGTATTCTGCGTCCAGTACCCATGCTCTCACCCCTAGCCCTTGAGTGTCACAGTGAAACAACACCCTCCACCCTCCCCTACCCCTCTCACCATAAGCCCCAATTTTCCCAAAGTCACACCACCACCCTCAGATTCTCACCTTGTACTTCCAGGAGCTCTTTCAAAGTCAGTTCTCAACCCTTTCCTAAAGCAAGGCTCATGAGCTCTGGCTCCTTTCCAGGGGTGAAGAAGAAAAACTGTTATCATTCTTTGGTGATGACTGTAAAGTCAAGAGAGCTCGACACATTTTATTTCTCAGTCAAGTTGTCCTACAGCATTGATAGTATCAGCCATCAAGTCAAGGTTGAACTATATTTAGTGTTCCTTGCTAAAGTAACGTAGGGAAATGAAAAGTGTATTGGAAATTCTTCCATCAGAGCGGTCTTGGCACGAGAGCATAAGCTTCCAGTCCCTGGAATGTCCACTTCTAGAACCCCTCCCTGAGGGGATGATGGATCGATAAGCCTCTTCTGAACTTCTGAACTGTGTGGCTGAAAGGCCAATTTGTCAGACACCATAATGCTAGGAAAATTTGTTTCAGAATTTCTGCCTCATTCTGCTGTTCCAACCTAATCAGTGCAAAATAATTCATTTTCCCTCACCTTTCAGTTTTGGGTGTGGGTGCTCTGTCTTGACCCTTTATCACCTCTGATGGTACAGAACTCACTCTTCCTGAAATAAATCATGTCCCTCCAACCCTTCCTGATTCTTAAAGGAATTCCACCTGTTAACAGCACTCCTACCCTTCTCCGGCCTCTACACCTGCCATTCTCCTTCCCCTCTCCAAGACCAGTGTTCTCAGCTCTGCAGAGAGAGAGAGACAGTCCTCTTCCGTATAGCCTGTCTCCTCTTTGCCTGAAGCAGAAAGCGGGAGAGGGAATAAACATACACGTACGGACATGCGCACACACACACACACAAACATGAGAAGGACCCAGAACAGTTTGCCCAGCCTCCAACAAAGAGTGCCCTGTAGTACCCATTTCTATGCCAGCCCAGAGCGGAAGCATTGAAAACATGATGGTCATGGGGTCAACTCTTCCCTGAGGAATCCAAGGACTCCCTTCTTTCTTCCTATGTGTCATATATATTTCTAACTTCCTATCCTGACTTGTTTCTAAGACAGTTTAAAGCCCCTTTCAGAACTACACAAGCTACACCAAAATTAAATTAAATTACAATAAGTAATTGATGTCCACATTATGGAATATGGAGTATCATGCAGTCATAAGAAAGGATGAAGTGCTGATTTATGCTACAACATGAATGAACTTTGAAAATATGCTCAGTAGGCTGGGCTTGGTGGCTCAGCCTGTAATCCCAGCACTTTGGGAGGCCGAGGCAAGCAGATTGCCTGAACCCACGGGTTCAAGACCAGCCCAGGCAACTTGGTGAGACCTCATTTCTACAATAAATCAAAAATTAGCCAGGCGTGGAAGGCTGAGGTGGAAGGATCGACTGAGCCCAGCAGGTTGAGGCTGGGATGGCTGTGAGCATGCCACTGCACTCCAGCCTGGGCAATGGAGTAAGACTCTGACCACCCCCCCCGAAAAAAAGAAAATATGCTCAGTGAGAGAAGCAACACACACAAGGTCACATGCTGTATGATCTGTATGGAATGTTCATAATAGGCAAATTCATAGAGACAGAAAGTGCCCGGGCTGAAGGGACAGAAGAAATGAGTAGTGACTGCTAGTTGGTACGGGGCTTCTTTTGGAGGTGACAAAAATCCCCTTGATTTAAGTGGTGATGGTTACACCACCTTGTATACTAAAAACTACTGAATTGTATGCTGTAAAAGGGTGAACTCTATCTCAGTAATAAAATAAGTAATGGAAATTGGGGCAGATTGTCAGGGCAGGGAAAAGCAGGTAAAGACAATGGCAGTTAGAGCCATTGTGATTCCAGGAGGAGATGGGAATGCTCAGAAGAGGGATGGTGGGTGTAGTCAGAAACTACTTGTGTCCTCCATGGGTGGCGCTCAGGGACTGCCAGAGGAGGGGCCAGGCCCTACAGAAGATCAAAGAACTCTTGAGTAAGGGCAAGTGTGCTGAGGAGGGAGGGTTAAGCATGTCAATAATGTCCTTCGATACTCTTACTTTAAAGAGCTATTGCTTTTCTTTTTTAAAAAACTTATTGGGGGCTGGGTGCGGTGGCTCATACCAGCACTTTGGGAGGCCAAAACAGGGGGATGGCTTGAGCACAGGAGTTCAAGACCAGCCTAGGCAACATAGCAAGGTCTCATCTCTACCAAAATAAAAATTTAGCAGGGCATGGTGGTGCATGCCTGTAGTCCCAGCTACTAGGAGAGGCTGAGGTAGAAGGATTGCCTGAGCCCAGGAGGTCAGAGCTATGGTGAGCTGTGATTGTGCCACTGCATTCCATCTTGGATGACAGAGTGACACTCCGACTCAAAAAACAACAACAACAAATGTATTGGGGAGTGATTCAAATTTACAGAAATGTTATAAGAATGTAACAAAGAATACCTGTACACTCTTTACCAAGAGTAAACTATTGACAACATTTTGTTTGGTTTATCATTTGCATATGCTCACTCACTAACACACACATATTTTGTTTCTGAACAATCTGATGCGTTACCCCTATATAGTTTAGTATGTATTTCCTCAGAATTAGGACGTTCTCTTATATAGCCACATTGTAGTTATCAACTTTTATGAATTTAACACTGATACAGTGTCTGTGTCTAATTTACCATCAAGAGCCATTCTCGATGATGTTAACTTTGGACACTGTGATCAAGGAAATCATATGGAAGCCCAGCTTCCCTCTAATCCTGCGCACAACCACCCGCCCTTGGAACACACTCCCCTAGCTCAGAAGCAATGAGGTTCCTCACTTGTGTCTATCTCCTCAGCCTCAGGATATTTTAAGGCAATTGAGTCTCTTTTTAAAACCTCTCTGGAACAGGGATGAAGGGCATCAACTAAAAGCAAATTAAATTGCAGAATTTTCGTTCATTTAACCTTTCTTTCTGCTTCTCGTAATCTGTTTTATGCAGGAGTAAGGTTATCATAACTGTAAGTATTACCATGATTTATTGGTAACCAATTTACTTTAGGGTCAGAATAACTTTTAATATTGCTGCCCAATATGAGTTATTAAAATAAAATATTGGGACAGGCCCCATGCACTAATGTTTTTCTCTCTCCATCCTTCCTTCCACAAAATTTGCTAAGCCCCTGCTACATGTTGGGGCTGAGTCAGGAGCTAGAGATAAAATGATAAATCAGACCCCCTTTCCTGCCCTCAGGCATCTCAAGCCTCATGGGGAAGACAAACAAGTAGATGGACAATAACCATACAGTGTCCATGTTGATGAACATATGTGCGCTCTGGTGCGACCATGAAAACGAAGGCAAGGAGACAGGGGGATTTACCTCAAGTTCCATTTCAACAAAATCATTCCATCAGAGATTCATTCAGTACTACTTGTCACTGTGCTGAGTCTGGTGTTGCAGAAATGAACAGCAGATGTAGCATCCATCGTGGAGTTTAGTATCTATTGGGAGAAACAGACGTCTGTCACATGCATGGCAATCTGGGAGTAGGGAGAACTGAAGACGTAGTCCTTGCCCAAATAGAAGACACGAGTTCTTTCTCATCCATTTGGAAAACAAAAAACAAAAAACTTCAGAATCCAAGGTTGATGATGGGCAAGAGCAAATGATTATTCCAGACATCTTCCTCCCAGAAGAGCAGGGAGAACAACCTGTGAATTGAGCTTCTCCAAGACCTTCAAAGACATGAGGTTTAGGGTGGTCCTGAAGGAGAAAGAAGGTTTTTGTTTTTGAAACAAAACATGTAGAATTTTATTTTTAAATTAGCTTTGGGAATATGAATACATGCAGATGGTTAAAAAAAATTCCAAACGGTAAAAAGTAAAATTTTCTTCCCATCCTAGCCCCCAGCCTCTCAGTTCCCTCCTCAGGGACAATCACTATTAAGGGCTTCTTTTACCTCCTTGCAGAGAACATGCACACACAAACGCATGTGTATACATTCCCCCCCTCCCTATGTTATGCACATGGCTCTGGTCCTTGCTTTTTTGACAAATATACTATGTCTGTATTCTCTCGATGACCACATAGCAGGGATGAACCACACCGTATTTAACTAGCCACCCACTGACAGAATTTATGAAGCTTCTAGTCCTTTGCTGACGGAAACAATGCTGCAGTGTATTAGGGAGTAAAATGAGGAGGGATAAAATTGTATATAAAATATTCAATATGGTCAAGGTCAAATATTATTTTAGAAATAGGTAGATTTAACAATCTGTAGAAAACAGATTTGCACCAAAAATCAGGCTTAAGTGTACAAGGACAGAGGGAAAAAATATAGGTCAGTTTATCACCAACTGGGTTTACAAGATATGGAGGAAAGTAAATGTCTGGTCCTTAGCATAATATTGTTCATAGAGGCGTTGATATGGTTTGCACATCCTTGGAAGAAAATCAGTCAGCAGCGGGGTCATCTCCAAGGAAGAATAGCACAGACGTAAAACCATTTCCTGGATGGGAATGACATAATCATCTCAGGAGGTACATGGGCAAACCTAATTTGAGCACCGAGGGGGATGTCCTTGTAGGATCACCTAGGGGTGATGCAGATTTTTCCAAGGCAGGGATTAGGAGGAATAAGTGAGGGGAACAGAGAGAGGAGGAGCTTAGGGGGGGTGCATAATTTGCAAATATGTGCACAGGGGGTTGAGTGCTCTTGGGGTCCAGCAGTCCTGTGGGTTCTCCAACCTGCTGGCCAGTTTGCACTCACAAGCTCTGATGTTGCCCCTGTGTTACTTACTAACCATTGGTTTTGCTGCCGGTAGAAAGCCAAGGACCAGAAGAAGGTCCACCCTCCTGGTTCTGGATGAGAAGGCTGTCATTGGAACCCTCTGGGAGACCCCTGATGAGTTATGGAGCACTCTTGCCTTTATTACTGTCCTGCAGTAACAGTCCTCACAATGTGATTCCTGCAGGAGAAATTCCCAGAAGTAGAATTTCTAGGTCAAAAAGTATATGCAATTTTATATTTTGAAAGGTAATATAAAACTACACTCCAAAGAGATTTACAGCAATTTATATTCCCACCTGCCATGTATGAGGGTGTCTGTCTCTCCACATCCCTTCCGACTCAGTATATTATCAGACTCTCTGATCTTTGACCATATGATGAATTATATCTGAAAAACAAAGTCTTAATTTGCATTTTTCTTACTATGAGTGAGGTTGAATATCTTTTCTTATGTTTAAAAGCCATCTGCTAGGGTTTATTTTTCCCTTGTAAGCTGTTGGTTCATGTTCTTTGTTGACATGAGCTACTAAGTTAATTATCTTTTTCTTATTGGTTTACAGGAGCCCTTTATATATAAGGAAATCAGAACTTTGCTGATATATGTTACCATTTTCCCCCCAGTTTGCTATTTCTCTGTTGACTTTGAGGTATTTTCCCCTTCCAGAAATTTTACATCGTTATATAGTCAAATTAATCATCTTTCCCCCCACTGATTTGAAGTGCTGTCTTTACCATATGGAAAATGGAAAAGTAGAATTCCTTAAAAGAGAACAGAACAAGCCATGATAAGCTGGTTTGGCTGGAATGGAGGGGAGGGTGTATGAGGCAAATGAGATTGGAGAGATCTCGGTTCCCTGAGGCCAAGGGCTCAGCCTGTGGGCAAACAGGGGCCCCAAATAGCTGCAAGAATTGCAGCTGTGGGTTTAGGTTTGTTCAGTTCCTCAAGACCATGTGTTTGACTTGCCTGGGAATCTGTCATTGCAGACACTGGTCATCTGGGAAGGAGATGTCCTTGTGTGCGTGCAAAAGGGGGAGAAAGAGAACCGTGGCTGGAGGCAATGGGTAGAGGGGGACAAGCTGTACCTGGTAAGTCCTGCGGTCTGCCCAGCTCCATCCGTCATGCTTACAAACTTTACTGTGGTCACCTCACCTGGCACTGTAACAAGAAAAATGGCCCTGTGCTCCTCCCCGGAGCTCCAGCCAAATGCATGTGGTCATATAGTCAGAAAGCCATTCCCATCTGGCTCAGGGGACTCCAGGAAGAAATCTATATGGTTGTTTCTGTGAACGGCTGCAATTAAAAAAGAAAGTTCAAAATGCTGAGTTAGGAAGCCAAGATCCAAGGAGAAATGCAGAGAACCTGTTAAAGACCAGTGGGGGAGAAATGTGAGTCTCAGAATTTAGGTGCCCTGGAGGAAGGTGGAACCAATCCTTCCCATAATTATGGGAGCCTGGGAGGGATTAGGGGGAAAGGAGAGGGCGGCTCTGCCTGGGAACCACCTCTGGCACTGACCTCTCTTCACGATGTCCACCTGACCCCAAAACATTCTAGGTCAATCTGGTACCAGAACAGAGCAGTAGGAACAATAGCTGATATCCTTAAATAACTTAATCTGTCTAGACAGCTTAATTTTTCATTCCTCAATCTTGAAGGCAATTTATGAGTCAAGCATTCAAATGGTGAAAAATTTTGCACTCTGTCATGAATTGAGTTGCTCATTTGTAAATGAATGGCTCATTCAACAAATGATTCTTCACTCATTCTTTCATTCATTTGCCTAAGGAGTCAGGCAGGTACCTAGCCCCAATGTCAGTGTATACAGGTTGCTATTGTGCCCTTCAGAGCCAGCCTCACTTCACCTGAGATCTTTATTTCAGAGGCAATGTCAGCTGATGATATATGGAAGGCATTCACTGTGTATTCCATTGACGGTTTTCCCTACCTGCACTGGTTGGGATGATGGATTTTTTTAATTGTAATGCAATCCCCAGCAGTCCCTGTGGCTTAGACAATAGATTCATCGTCAACAGCAATGATTGTGGGGGTCCTCCCCACACTCATGTTTTTCCCTTCTCCTTCAAGGGGAGGTAAGGGTCAAATAAATCCTGGGACTCCCTCTCTCTGGAAAAAAAGCAGCACCTTATGGGCTGCCCAGGAAGGCCCAGGGGAGCCTTTCTGCTGTTCATATCCTGTGGGTGCTTGTGTCACCGCCATTTGGTGACCTAATCACCAGAGGCCAGAAAGCCCACAGGATGAGGGGCACCTCACCAGCCAGCATCTTCCCGGCCCTTACCCTCCAAACACCTCCACACTAGATCCTTTTCCTTGCTCATGGCTTCTTTGCCTTTTATAAATTAGGCGATGTTGCTTTAATCATGGGAGTAGGAGAAATCCCGCCCAAGAGGATCATTTCTTGGCATTTTTCATTTTTATAGTTGTTCAAGCTCAATTCAAGTGTCAAAATCAAATTACTGCCACCTGCGGGCCATGCCAGTTGATTGAGTCTGTGAGATTCACTTTGCCCAGAATGCCCAAGTGTCCTCTTTATTCCAACCTCCCACCCCCAGGCACCAAGAGGGCCAGGAGGTTGGGCGGAAGGAAGGCTTGGCCTGTCAGCCCCTCACCCACTTTCTGACGTTGCAGGAGCTGACCTGTGGTGACCAGGTGTGCCGTCAAGTGTTCAAAAGGAAGTGATGACCACGCCGGAGGCTGTCCAGCAAGTGCTCCACCGCTTCCCAGGCAGAGTCCTCTGCTGGCTTCGGGACACAGCTGTGGGGGCGCTCCCACTCCTGACGGAGCCCCACAAAGGCATCTGGATGGATTTGAAACAGAATGTGTGTGTAACAACGACAGATATCTCCTCTTTAAAACCTAACATTAAATGGAAAGACAAAAATCACTCCCATACTTTGAAACCCTTTGTATCTATCCCCCTTTGTTTCTAGCTGTCAGTTTTACACAAAGGCAGAAGAGGTGACTGACTGCCTTGTTTTCTGCATGACTTTGTTGTTGATGCTTGTTAATTTGTTTCCATTTGTTTTATTTTGCTTCTTTTTTGTTTGTTTGTTTGGTTGTGGGAGGCATGCAGAGTGCCTTTTACGTAGAAACATTCTCTGCCCAACACAGCATCTCCTGCTGATGCTTGAGAGTCATCCTCCCTCATTTGAGAGTCATTCCTTTGGGTCACACATTATTTTTCCAAAATTCTATTTTGTGATGCATATACCTTCCTGAGCAGCCTGGGCATAGCTGCCCCTAAAAGCTTCAGCAGTCGGCAGTGCCAGCTGCTCTTGGCCCAGGCCAGCCCTCCTCCCTTCAGCCCTGTGCTGCATAGGGCATCACCAAGCACATGACCACACAGCCTTAGTTTGGCTTCTCAATCACTGCCCCCTAGGGTGCTGCAGGCCCTGGGGCGGGGAGGCCTGGGTTCAAGCCCTGCCACGCCATTTCTTAGCAGGAGTGGGCCTGTCATTAGGCCTCTCTGTCCTCATTTTCCCCTCCTATAATATGGAAAAGAGACAAAACCATCATCTCCTCCACTGGGTCGCTGTGAGGATTAAGCAATTTAATATGCACAAAGTGCTCGGAATGGGTACACAGTAAGGGCTCAGTCCCCGTTAGCTCTGGTCTGTCCACTGAGTGACTCCCTCCATCTCAGGGGTCCAGGTGAGCGGATGCTAAGTAGCAACAAGTTAATCCCTCCATGGCCTCCTGGTGCTTTCAAAAAACATTAGGTTTATGACTCTAAACAGAATTGTATTTTGCTGCTGGATATACAAATGAAATTGTGCACCAGGAAGGACAGAGTGGTTAATGGGAACAGATTTGCAATGGATCATCCATGAGGTCCTGAGTTTATGGGGTTCTGCAGGTCAAAGCCATCTCCCTCATCCCTCTGT
This sequence comes from Tarsius wallacei, assembly GCA_963574415.1. NCBI lineage: Eukaryota > Metazoa > Chordata > Mammalia > Primates > Tarsiidae > Tarsius > Tarsius wallacei. Next base: position 10,231 of record CAUYQG010091323.1, on the reverse strand, counting down.
AGAGGGCCTGGAGTCCCACATTAGACAAGCATTTCCTTGGAAAAGCAGGTTTATCCCCAGAGGGATAGCACATGGTGTTAGCACTCTTTGGTATGATATGAACAATCAGATATTTTCATTGATCCTGGGCCTCCTCAAGGGGATGAGGGAATGGAGAGAAAGACTGCAATCCTGCCATGTGGCCCTAAGCCAGCCTTGGCTCAAGCCCTCTGACCAAGTGGCCATGCCATGGCCTCCTGGCAAGCTGTGCTCCCTAGCAACCATACCACAGTCCTGTGGCAAGAAAGCCAGGAAAGTGCCTGTAGCCTCATTCTGGCTGGGGAACTGGTAGGCAGAGGTCCTCTCATGGGCATGGCCTTTGTAGTCAGGATGGTGCGAGGCACTGGGGAGGAAGGGGAGCATCTTGGAAGGTGCAGGCCCCATCTTCTGGGACAGATGGAGGACTGAATGAAGGGCCTGGAAAGTGGGCCCTTTGTCTCCACCTTGCCAGAGCTTCCCAGGAGTCCTATGCCCCGACCAATGCTCCCCCCAGTCTTGCCTGTGCTCTCCACAGCCTCAAATGACCCTCTCTTCTGTCCCTCAAGAAATCCCTATTGAATGAGATTGTGCTTGAAGCCCACTGGGCACTAATTGGAAAGTGTTTTACATGTTATTAGTGATTTTTTTTATTCTGGTTTTGCAAAGTGTATTCTAGGAGACATTAGTCCCCCAAGACTCTGAAAATATTCATGGTCACATGAACTTTTGAAATTTGGAGAACTATAGCCCCTTCCTAGAAATTCACAGTGAGAATTGGCTTTCTAAAGCCCTGAAAAAAATCTTGCACCATGGTTGGGTGAAACCATGGGCCCCTTTCACTTGACAGTTTGACTTCCGTGGGTATTTTGAAAGCACTGTATGCATTCCTTACCCATGCATACCACTTTTTTTGATTACAGATAACAACGATATAATTTAAAACTCTCATTTTCCAAGTGGGATGTCCTCAGTATATTTTTTCCACAAACGAAAAGTAACTGAATGAATTATTTACATGGGGTGTAAAAGACTGAAGTGACTGGATAATTCTTTTCTAAAAAAGATGCATCTGAACTCAAAGTGGTAAAATTTGAGGTTGCATTTCAAAGCCAGGGCAGTTATTTTGGGCCAGGGTCTCCCTTCCACTCCTATCCTTACTGAGAATAGGATAGGTCTAGTCACCTGCCACATGTAGCTGTTCCCTTGGTCTGTTTCAAACCCAAACCATGGCAGGAATGCTTCACTCCAGCATTGACAAGCCTTGTTGGGAACAAAGTGGAAAACATCACCTTTTAATCCCCATCTGGGGCTTAAAATGAGGAGGAGGGAGGCCAGTGAAAAGGACTTCAAACCTCAGCATCCAGGGGTATCATAAGAGAGGCTGGGGTTATCTATCAACCAAAGGGCCCAGTTCTTGAAAGTTAGAGAAAACCCTTCCCATGGAAATCCAGGCTCACAAACAGGCAGCCTTGCAGGGTGGCTCAAACATGGACTTTGGCACCAGCCCTTGGTTCAAACACAGACTCTGGCACTTTCCAGGTGTGTGACTGTGCGGCAGTCACTCCTTCTTTCTGAGCCTCCATTTTCTCATCTGTAAAATGAGGACTAGAGAATCTGCTGCATAGAGAGCAGTTCGGAATGAATAAGATCCTAACACGGTGCCTGAAATAGCAGTCAGCTCTCTCCCTCTCTCTCTCTCTCTCTCTCTCTCTCTCTCTCCACACACTCACACACATTCTCCTCCCTAATCCCACATATTTATAGGTACATATATGATGTGGTGGTCCCTTTCATGAAAACTCTTTGCTTTTTAAAAGCCTTGACATGGAGATCCTTCCTATACTCATTCTCAAACTTGAAGATGAAAGAGAAGGACTCATTTAAAACACAGATTCCTGCTCCCCAATTCTGACTCTGAAGTCAGGACCAGGGCCCAGGAATCAGCACTGTCTGCAGTTCCCCTGGTGAGTCTCCTGCAGGTGCTTGGCTAACACACTGATAAACCCTGCCTCATTCATACAAAACACAATCTTTTTTTTTTTTTTTTTTGAGTTGGAGTCTCACTCCATCCCCCAGGCTGGAGTGCAGTGGCACGCTCTCAGCCATCGCAGCGTTGACCTGCTGGGCTCCAGCAAACCTTCCACCTCAGCCTTCCAAGTAGACAGAACTACAGGCATGTGCTACCACACCTGGCTAATTTTTTGATTTATTGTAGAGACGAGGTCTCGCCAAGTTGCCGGGGCTGGTCTTGAACCCGCATGCTCAGGCAATCCACTTGCCTCAGCCTTCCAAAATGCTGGGATTAGAGGCTGAGCTACTGAGCCCGGTCAACAAGATCATTTTAAATGTATTCATCCACTTATGTACACCCCCACACCCACTCTAAAGCAAAAGCCCAAGTCCATCTTCACCGGTAGGTAAAGCTAGGTCAAGGGTTCAAGGGTCATGTGAACCACGCAGGATCTTTCTGCTGATGCAGTATCAGGGGCACTGCCAGTGTCTGATGAGTTCTGGAAGAAAAGTGATGCTGCCCTATCTGGAGCAGCTTCGTGATGGGGGAGGTGTGCAGGCCCTGGAGAATGGCTGTGGGTGATGGGGACAGGGGACAGTGGAGAAAGAACTTTGTGGGCGTTTTGAACTCCATCATCAGATTAAACCAGCAACCTTGGGTTCTTGTCCCACGCAAGAAGATTAAGGAATGCGGACACCAAAAGGATGAGTGAAAGAAGGAGTTTATTAAGCAATAAAGTTCTCCAGAAAGAGAGGGGGCCCAAAATGTGTTACCTGGTGCTAGGAGGTTTTCAGCAATTTTTATCTTATCTCTTCTGAGGGTGTTTCTCTCATTTACATCTCATCCGCTCCTTACTTCCTGAGACCCAATTCTTATTGTGCATGCAGGTCCTTGACCAAAGTTACTACATCTCAAATATTACCCATAAGTACCACAGAAAAGCCCACTTGGGAGGGGGTAAAACCTCAATGCTATGCTTTGTTCATGATATTATAATAAGCCAAGGTCAAGTTAGGACATTTAGTTAAGCTACGGCGCCTGCGTTTAAGCAGCAAAAAGTCCCTTTTAACAGTACATCCTGGGTTGATAGGATGTTCTTAACCACATTAACCATACTTTCAGCCAACAATTATGTAATGGGGGTGGTACAGGGGGCGTTCCTGCAGGTGTGTTAAGTCTCCTCGCTGTCTGCCTAACCAACTTCTATGTCCTCTCTCAGAACCAGCACAAGCAAGCACAGAGGCATGAGGAAGAAAACAGCAAGGAGAGTTGGGGAAAGATGCGAGGGCAGGCACCTGCCTGTGGTGGAAGACAGGAGGGCAGAGAGCTGAGAGGGTTGTCATCTCAGATGAGGATATGTTGTGAATGCCTTGCTTGGCCTCAGTCGGTGTATCGTGGGAGCCAGCATAAGCTTCCAAGCACAGGTTAATGTGACCTGGGATGCTGGACATTCCAAAGTATGGTGCTTTGGTATGCTGAGTACTTTGAACTAAAGGACACCAGAAGGTCTCGGAAGCAGCCTCAGAATCAAGGTCTTCCTGACCTTCTCCTGTCCTCCTGTCTCTCCTTGTTCATCTTCCCCCAGAGTGAGCCACAGAAACCAGGATTCCTCTTCCCCATGGTGGGTCACAGAAACTAGAACTCCTCTTCCCCAAAGCAAGCCATGAAGCCTAGAAATATTGCTCTAACCTCCTCCTGACTTTCTGTCTAGGAGCAGACCATACAGAGATTCTCTGACCAAATCTTGTCCCATGTGGTTGTAACTGGGAGGAGGAAATGCTACAACAGAAAGGCCAAGAAGGATCTGAACAGACAGTACTTAATGGTTTTCCCCTCAGTCTATTACTGTTAGATCATAACCTTTTTGTCCAATTACATTTCTACATGGCTGTCACTCTCCATCTAACCTAAAACCTACAAACAGTCTTCCCTGGGTCTTTGGGTCTTCATTTCTAAAGTTTTCCAAAAAATTTTGATTAAATAAATTGGTTATGCTTTCCTCTTGTGAACCTGTCTTTTGTTCTGGGAGTATCCACCATGACCTTTATGATGGGGGGAAAATTATCACACCTTTCTGCCCCTATGGGAAAACGGAGCAGGAAAGCACTTCGGCCCTTGTTGACAGGACAGATAAAGGGGCGGTGGGGGGGGGCGACTCAGAATCAAGTAGTTCAGAGAGGAAGCAGTGAGGGGCCCACATTAGGGCCAGAGACTGGTCACAGGAAGGAAGAGAGATAAGAAGGGAGCTTGCAGGAGCCGGTGCCCTAGGCAGTGAGTTCCCACAGTTCCCAAAGGAGGTGAGGACATCCAGGTGGCTGTGGATGTGGGGAAAGGGGAGAAGAGTGATCCTCCATACTGCTCAGCAGCAGCAGGGTGGGCAGGATGAGGCCAGAGGGAATGTGATAGAGCAATGATTGCAAAGGCCAGCATGCCCTATCTCCTTCACTCACTACCACCCTCCAATGGCCAAATGTGACCCCCTTCAGGACCCTAGCAGCCCCTGCTGTCTGGGGAGGGAGGGAGGCCCGGGCTGGAGCCAGAGCTGATGCAGTAGTTAGGCTGCCCCGCCCCCGACCCCCCCCCCCACCTGCCCCAGTTCTGAGGCTGGAAGATGAGGTAAGGGAGGAGAGAATGAGGGAAGAGAGAAAGGAGGATTGAGAGAACAGGAAGGGGAAGAGAAGGGAGAGGCGAAAGGAAGAGAGAAAGGAGGAGAGGAGGAAGGAGGAGAGGAAAGGGAAAGAGGAGTGCGAGGAAAGGAGGAGGGAGAAAGAGCAAAGGGAAGGGGAAGGAAGAGGTGAGAGAGAGGAGAAAAGGGCAGAGGAGGGTGGAAGTATGAGAGAGAGGAGAGGAGGAGAGAGGAGCGGGAGAAGAGAGGGGAGAAGAAAGAAGAGGGGAGAGGAGGGAGAAAGATGGAATGAGTGAGAGGAAGGGAGAGGGCGAGGTGAAGCTGGGAAAAGAAACCCTGCTCATCACCCGTGAAGGCAGGAAAGAAGGGCAGATGGAGCCGCGTCCTGACTAGCCAGGGTGCACAGACCACGGCCAGGGCAATGGCAACCGAGATAGACCCTGGGGCTTTCTCTAGTTTCTGTTGTTGTTGTTATGTTTTTCTCTAAAGCACAGGAAAATTCGGTTTTTAAAAACTAGGCAATTAAGTCAGAGCTAGTGCACCCAAGGGAGGGTTGGCCTGGGTCCTTGACTGGTCTTCAAGGCAAGGAATAGATTCAGGTTATAGGCTTAACCCTTTGGTAAGCATGCCCTCTGTCCTGATGCAGGTACCTGTTTTACAGATAAGAAAACTATGACTTGAACCGGGTCAAGCATTTGTCCAAGATCCCATATCTGGTAATTAGCAGGGGCAAAATTTGAACCCAAGTAGATCTGTCTCCAGAACCCTGAGGCCCACCATAGGGTCAGGGTGTGGCCTTTCCCTGGCAAGCTCCAGGCCACTGACATCTTCAGAGACCTCTAATCCCATTTCTTCCCAGTTGTTTGAAATCAGGTCTTGTTTTTCTTAAATTGGCAGTCATTTTAAGCCTCCCTCAAGACGAACACCACCGCAGACAGGTGTCATTGGAACTGACCCGCTTGCCTTTTTACCTGCTGGGAGGTGTGTAGATCCCACCTCTGTGCAGAGCCTAACAGAGCCAAGGGACGGAGCTGGCCTCTCAGAACTGATTCTTCCATTTGAACCTGTTCCTTTCATTCATGATTTGTGATTGATTAAAAGGGCAGGCTTGGGGATAATTTTGACTCACTGATTACATTTGTTATGTAGACCGATACAATTAGAAGCTGGGGTTTGAGAAAATGAAATAGAGATGAACTGGACAAAATTTCCAAGAACTTTAAAGATTTGGTTGTGAATTTTCTGGGGCTGACTCTCACTTTAACCGTTCATTATGCTTCTGAATTGCTAAGGTTATGGAAAACAAGTGGCGGTGGGGAATAAGGGAAAAGCCTACAAAAGTTGAACTAAATTCCACCTTTTTGGGACTATTATAATGGAAAATGTACTCATCCAAAAAGACCTTCCTAAGATTCTACCACGAGTCAAATGCTGTGTCATAGGATGGGAGCACGGAATGTATTACTCTGTTCTGTAAAAAGAAACCATGCCAGGCATTTCACATGGAGGAAATTTAGTATAAGGAATTGGTTACATAGAAGGCGGGAAAACTGAGAAGCCAAATAGGAGACAATAACTCAAGTCAGAGTTTTTCAGCATCAGAAAGCTGTCCATTTCTGGGGATAGAAAGACACAGGGAGCAAAGTGGTATTATCAGAAACCAGGACTGCCAGGTAGGGCTGGACCATGGAGAGGAAATATCAGGGGAGACACAGCCACTGCTCCCAAACGCCCCAAAACAGAAAAGAGAGGAAGAGAAATATCCTGGCTTCTCCTTTCTTCCCACTTTCCCATCTCCTATCAGTTTTCCCACTGGTAGAAACTTGCCAGAAGACTGCTGCTGCCAGGGAGCCTGGGAAATGTCGTTCCCCGCAGCGCAGAGCAGAGCGGGGAGGAAAGGGATGGTGTCTGATTGCAAATGGACACTGAGAGCACACAGACAAGTAGCCCCAGTCTCTGCCCTCAAGGAGTTGCCAGTCAGACCATCTCAAGAATGCATGAGAGGGAGCATGTGGAGGGCTGTAGGAACCCAGGAGAGGGACTGCAGTGAAGCCGGAGGGAGGTGGGCGGGAGGGTAGGTTTCCAGTAAGCACTAAAGCCTGACCTGAGTCTTAAAGAGTGAGAATGATTTGGAGAGGCCACCTCTGAGGTATAGGGAAGAGAGGAGGATATCATCATCAACAAATATCTCCCTCCTCTTTCCCCATGGTATCCCAGATGCCTTATGTACGCACCCTGACTCTTAATTTTCAACACAACCTAACCCAGTGGTATTACTCTCACTTTACTAATGAGGAAACGGAGGCTTAGCAGGATATGATAAACAATCCCAGGAATAGCCAGGATGTGTGGGACCAGAGCAAGGATGCAATTTCACAAAGCCCAGGCTCTCGCTGGCAACTCCCAGTGCAAGGGGCTGCCTTATTCTCATTGTCCATCAGTCTTTGGACACATGTGACCTTTTCCAAATGCAGACAGACCTCATCCCAAATCTTTTTTTTTTTTTTTGAGTTGAAGTCTCACTCTGCCACCCAGACTGGAGTGCAGTGGCCGCCCCCGGCCACCACAGCCTCGACCTGCTGGGCTCTGGCGATCCTTCCCCCTCAGCCTTCCGAGTAGCCAGAGTTACAGGCGCGTGCTACCACGCCCAGCTGGTTTTTTGATTTATTGTAGAGATGAGGTCTCACCAAGTTGCCCAGGAGGGTCTCAAACCCACATTTTTTTTTTTTTAAATTAGAGTCCCACTCTGTAGCCCAGGCTGAAGGGCAGTGGCACACTCATGGCCACCCCAGCGTTGACCTGCTGGGCTCCGGAGATCCTTCTGCCGCAGCCTTTCAAGTAGCCGGAACTACAGGCTCATGCTACCATGCCTGGCTAATTTTTTGATTTGTTGTAGAGACAAGGTCTCGCCAAGTTGCCCGGACTGGTATTGAACCTGTGGCATCACGCAATCCACTTGCCTTGGCCTCCCAAAGTGCTGGGATTACAGGCTGAGCCACTGAGCCTGGCCTTATCCCAAATCTTAAAGGACAATGAGGATAATAAGAGAAAACATTTATTAATTGAAACAAAACAAACCTTATTATTAGCCTAATTACTTTTAACTCCTATTAAGTGTTTAAAAGCTCAATGAAAATGTTTCCTCTTATTAAAGTTCATTGTTTTAAGCGTTAAAAGCCTTGTTTTAAAATTTAAAACTTCCCCAGGTCCTTGGTCTAACCACAGGCTAGACTACACTGACTGGCGCGGGTGCTTATGTGGGAGTGTCAGCATGCAGTGATTCTGAACCTCCACTTCACAGAGCTTCTCACACTTGTGATTATTTAATTATTTGTAACTATTGTTCATTGTTGTTTCTATCCTCCCAGGTCAGAAACTCCACAAGGGCTAAGGCAGTTCCATTTTGTGTCCTGTTCTCCGTTGCCTCCGATGCTGGTAGCTCTGTCCCTTACCTGTCCACATCACTCCCAGTCAGCCTGTCAGCCAGTATTTATCAAGCACATATCAGTGCCAGTGCCTGTGACAGATGCCAGGCATTCTTTTCATCAACCTATTCATTCAAGGAGCATTTATTGATCATCTCGTAGGAACCAGGCCCAGCAGTCAGGCATTCAGGAGGTAATGGTAAGTAAAACAGGCATATTCCTTTTTATCACAGAGTTTGTTTTTAAGCCTCACCGCCTTGCAAGGCAGGTATCATTGTCCTCGTTTTATAAATGGGAAAACTGAGGCTCAAACAGGACGAGCAGGACATTCAGAAGAAGAGACAGGGCCAGGACTCATCTTTTCCTTCCTGGCACTGCCTCTCCTCCTTGCTGGGTGGAGTGGCAGACAGAGGGAGACCCTGCGGGTTAGAGATTTTGGGAGATCTTTTATATGTTTCTCATTTTCAAAAAATAAATAAATGGCCCTTGTAATCTACTAGGCACAAATGAATGAGATCCTCTCTGTAATGTTCTTAACACAGTGCCTGTGCTTATAACAGTCACACAAGAAATAGTGGCTAAAACAATAGTTTATCATTATGTTCTTGTTTTAAGCCAAAATGGGACTAAATCACTCTAGTGCAGTGGTTCTCAACCAGGGGTGGGTTTTCGCTCCAGAGGACATTTCTCAATGTCTGGAGACATTTTTGTTACCAAAACTGGGGGTGGGATGCTACTGGCATCTAGTGGGTAAAGGCCAAGGATGCTGGTAAACATCCCACAGTACACAGGATGGCCCTCCACAGCAGATGATTTTTCAGCCCCAAATGTCACTAGCACAGAGGATGAGAAACTCGTTGAGTGGGGACTTCCTGGATTGTTAATTATTCTTTTATAACATGATTTTCAGTGGACACAGAGTGATTGATCACATGGCTGATGACTTCCTGAAATAAACTGAAAAAAAAAAGATTTTTTTCTTGTAACCCAAGCACAAGATTCATCTGCTTTAAATTTAAGAAACCTGAGAATAGCTGCAGTTGCCCATGAGATGTCCTGCACAAAAGGACTTCGGGTGTTAGCACTGCTTGGCTCAACCCACCCTCTCTGGATCTTGTTGACTCTCTCAGTCTGCCTGGAGGAGTTGGACAAAACCTGCCTCTTTGCTGAAACAGGGTTCCAAAGACCTAATTACAATTTGTAAAAGATCACTCTCTCAAAGTTCTTTCATTCCCATATCACAGGCCCGGAGGCCCCTTCATATTCCCATTATGGCCTTTGGGGAATGTTAATGCACTTCTAGCTAATGGGAGCCCTGGAAGCCAGGACCGTGTGACATGAACCTAGCTAGATTAGAACTACTTCAAATCTTTTTAGGATTATAGCACAATGGCCTTGTCAGAATGTCAGGATAATTAGAAAAAATAGTGCTGCTTTCCCTAATCAGGGTGAGGTCCTGAGAGCTTCAAAGGCATCAACTGAGAAACAGCTCCATTTTCTCCAAAACATGGGCCTATAGCAGACAAGGGGTGAGACTCTAGTCCCTGGTACTCTACTTGGCCGGAAGTGGGAGTTCCTGGATCGTTGTATGTCAATTATGCCTCAATAATGCTTTTATCTATTTGTTTGTTGGTTGTTTTTTTGTTTGTTTTTTGGTTTAGGGTTTTTTTTGAGTCAGAGTCTTACTCCATCTCCCAGGCTAGAATGCAGTGACACACTCATGGCCACCCCAGCATTGACCCGCTGGGCTCAGGCAATCCTTCCACCTCATCCTTCCAAGTAACCAGAACTATAGGTATGTGCTATCATGCCTGGCTAATTTTTTGATATATTGTAAAGACAAGGTCTCACCAAGTTACCCAGGCTGGTCTCGAACCTCTGGGCTCAGGCAATCCTCTTGCCTCAGCCTCTCAAAGTGCTGGGATTACAGGCTTGAGTCACTGCACCTGGCAGCTGAAGGCTTTCGATGACGTCAGGACGATCATAGCAGCTCATGTGTATTCCACAGGATGGTCTTGTCCAATCCCCACCAAAACTCTGTGCGGTATAGTCTGTTATTACCCTACTATCAGGATGAGGCGCCTTAATGTGCAGGTAAGAGTCACAAGACTCCAGCCCTCAGGACTCCAGCCCTGGCTCCCATTCAGGATT